>JASDQU010586699.1:31461-45524 GCA_032191745.1 Picea mariana | reverse complement strand
CATTTTTGTTGTTCTGGGGAGGAAATGTATTGTTCCAGAAAATACTTAAGGCTTTGATGCTTTGTCTTAATTTGGAAACGTTGCCCCAATAGATAAGGGCGCCACAGATCAACGACATGCATAAAAACTAACATTTCCTTTTCATAGATGGATTTGCCTAGATTTCTTTCAGATAGTTTCTTGTTGTTAAAGGCCAAAGGTTGACCCTCTTGCATAAGGACAACACCAATTCCTTTCCCTGAGGCATCACATTCCAACACAAAGGTCTTTGTGAAATCGGGAAGCGCAAGGAATAGAGGGGTGCACATGGCCATATTCAAGGTTTGAAAAGCTTGAGCAGCGGCTGGAGTCCAAGTGAAAGATTTCTTTTTGAGGAGAGTAGTGAGAGGTGCTGCAATCTTCCCATAATTCTTAACAAACTTGTGATAATACCCTGTTAAGCCCAGAAATCCATGCAAGGTCTTAAGAGTATTTGGGTGAGGCCAGTATTTCATAGCTTCAATCTTTTTAAGATCCACCTTGAAGCTATATTTTCCAACCAGATGACCCAAGTATTCTACTTCTGAGGCACCAAAAGGACATTTAGACTGTTTCTGGAAAAGTTGGTGCTGAGAGAGTAGATGGAGAACTCGATCCACATGAGCAAGATGGTATGTCCAGGTTTTGCTATAGATGAGGATATCATCAAAGAAAACTAAGACAAAATGGCGAAGAAAAGGATGGAAGACATGATTCATGAGGATTTGGAAGGTGGAGGAATGAATCCAATGGAATAGGTCTCAAATAATGGTGAAAAAATTTCCAGACTCTTTTTTTTTTTTTTACACCTGTGGAGTTATACTCCGGTCTGAAGAATACTGCAGAGAGGAAATTCCCAAATTCTTAACCAGAAAGAAATGTGTATTTACTTGTCAACTCGAACATAGTTGCGTGACAATAGATCTTGTCTGTTTTAATTTGTTTATGTTTCTGTCCCCAAGGGTTAGGGTATTCAAGGGTTCTACAGACAAGGGTTTGCCCTATGATATAGCTCTATGATATACATGCGGGGTTCAATAGTAGTACTCGACCCAATATCTCAGGGCACCAACTAAGGAGGATAGACCGTACCCTTAGCCGTACTACCCAACTACCCAGGTACTAGAGAGTATCTTCTTGAGTGTTGTTCTCGGTGACACTATAGCAGTCAGGTGGCTGATCGGTTTATCTAAAGAGGGGTTCAGGTAATCTAGGTCGATCCGTACACAGGTGTTGTCTGATGTGCTACCACTTGAAGGGGTACCAACAGGGGTTACAAGGGTGGCCAACAGATGTGCGCTTAAGTACCACTTGTATTTCCTACATGTATGAATCCCTCAACCACAGGTTTATGCACGTAACAATAGATCTTTGTGGCTTAAAGATGCTAGAATACGTCTCTACCTTGAAAAAAAATTTAACCCACACTTTTTGTCGAGGAAAGTGCTCTGATACCACTTGTAATATACCAGATATAAAATGTATGAAAAACATAAATAAAATGATAGTAATGGCAGAATAACAACAATATAACTAGAACATTCACCACAATAACACTGAAATGATATGAGAATAATAACAAAAATAACACTTTGAATCTGAAAGCAATGTTCACGGGCCTCTTCGAGGGGGAAACCTCCAATTGAGAAAAGCTCTATTACAATAATATCCAAGCTAGGGTTCTCATATCCTCGAATCCTATTTATACTAAAAAGAATCATCTAGAGGAAGATCCTTCTAGAAGCATAAGCTTCTATTAGGTCTTCTTACATCCGCCTTATTCTATTTTATTGAAAGGCCTTATTAATATTGACCTTTATTACATCCGAATACATTGTTCTACCTATGTGCGGGTTAGGACCCTAACAACTAAGGTCCATGTGTCAATCTAGGTGGTAGAGTTAGGTAGGGCCACATGTCTTTAGCACCATTTTAGATGCTACATAGGTTTCCTCCTAATAGAGGCTAAGAGGGAGTGAAATCAGGATGATGTGGGGTGCCATCGTGTCCAGAAAAGAACATGTGGAAATCCGTAATTCATGAACCCTCTTAGCGTTATCCATTGAGACAGGTGACCAAATCCTAGCCTTCAAATATGTCAACGATAGATCTCAATCATCCATTGGATGAGGATGGTGAGAGTGGGTTGCGATTTATGAGGAGGAAGTACTCTGATAGGAGTATTCCGATGATTGATGAGGGACATCGATTGTAGAGTGGATACAATGCACGGAAAGTGTCGATCTATCATGGGATCCACCTGCTCGAATAAAAAGACGTTTTTAAAGGTTGTTAACCCATGTGCAATTTAGAACTCCTATGAAATCCTAGCCATAAGTTTCCAAATCACTAGGACTGTCAAATTCGTTAGAGTGTTGTTGTCCAACTCAATTGTTGGAGTTTCAGAGTGGTTCATAGTGGAAGCACTTTGATAGAAGGGTTCCTATAGAAATGGGGACGTGGTTTGCATGTTCGATAGGTGTGGTTCTGAGGAGTGGCATTGCATATGCCACTTCCATACCACGTAGGATGGCACATGTACTAGGGTGCCATGTGGCACTGGCATGGAATTGGGGGTAGATACCCAAAATCTTTGGGGCGCCCGTAAATTTTGATCTTAAGCTTGGAATTTAGTGTGGCTACATTCGTTGGAAGACGACCAGAATTATTCTACCAGGGCTAATTGGAAAAGTGAAGTAGTTGGAAAATTTGAAATTTTCACACCCCATTCGTTAAAATATACTTAGGGGGTTGGGTGATGTTACATATTTTGTAATTTTAATTAAGGATTATTTGTATTTATGGCCCCATTATAAATCATCATTATTCTTGATCATGTCTTGCAAAGTGCTTATAGTTTCAGAAAAAACTTGGAAAAAACCTACGCACAAAATTGATTTTTCAAAGGAAATATTGCATTGACTTGTTATTATGTAGAAAGGAAATATTTGAAATGGCCTATGTTCTTTCTGGCTCAATCGTTATACCTAATTTGAATACCACAATCCTTATAATTTTTTTTCATCTACTATAAACACAGATTTATTGGGGTTAAGAGAAATACCATACCTTCTACATTTATCAAATAGTTTCCTCATATGATGGACATGATATTTTCTATTCTTTAAAAATAAAATAACATCATCTAGGTATAGTACAATAGATTTACCAATAAGTCCTCTGAATTCTATATCTATATCTCTTTGAAAAGTGGCCCCAACATTTATTAGTTCGAAAGGCATTTTCCTATAGGCATATGTTGTCGATTTAGTTCTGAAGGAATTCTTCAATTGATCATCATGGGAAACTAAGACTTGGTTATACCATGATAAACCATCTAGGAGTGATATAATTTTAGATCCATATATACATTAGAATATCTTCTCCATAGGAGGAATAAGATAGTTATCCTTTTCAGAGGTCGTATTTAAATTCTTGAAATCTACACATAGACTGATATCCCCATTTTTCTTCCTCATAGGGATTATATCATCTATCCATTGTGTATGCATTATAGGGAAAATATTTTTAGCAACCAATAACTTGTTCAATTCCCATTTCACCAGAAGTTTTAGATTGGGATGCATTTTCCTTAGGTTTTTCTAAAAGGAATTTATGTTAGGGTTCATTGGTATTAAATGTTGGATGATCTTATTGTCAAAAGTATTAAGATCATCATATGTCCAAGTGAATACATCTTTGTACTATTTTAAAAGTATAATTAAGCCATGTTTATTCTACATGAGAGCAACTAATCCCAAGGTTGATAGTCTAAGGATTCTTATATGTTACCAAGTTAATCACCTCTTACTACATAAATGAACCATTGGTATTGTAGTTGGTCTCCTTCTTGATTTTATCTTGAATATCATATAATTTTTCTAATATCACCATAATCTTTGAAATAACATTCATCAAAGTTCATTTTTTCTTAGTTTTCTTCTATGTAGGATGTTCATTGTGATTATTTAAGGATTGATCATGATGTACTTCACCAATGGAAGAATTTTTAAAAGTGTATTTAATTGTAAGGAAATTGATGATCTATTGATCATCCTCAAACACCCTACAATTGATTATGTTTTCAGGTTTTGAGGGCCTATATAGAAATTCCACAAAACAATGTCTAGACATTAACCCTTTTGATGGAATCAACTTAGAATAAAAAATAACTAAGAGATCAACATCAGAATTCAAAGAATGAGGAATAGGACTAATGTAAAAAGAATTAAATTTATTGATTAAATCCCATACCTCTTGTTGGTAGTGTTTAAGATTACCATAAATCTAATCAACAGTATCACATACTTTTCCTATGACTATTTCACAATAACCAAAAATGTTTATCAACTTTACTTGTATATGAAATTCCTTTCTTAGCCCCTGAATTAGGGATTAATATTCAACAATGTTATTTGTGCATTCAAATTTAAGTCTACAATATATCAATATTTTTTTACCTTGTGGATATTTAAGAATGCATTGGACACCTACACCCTCATTGGACTTGGATCCATCAAAAAATAAATTCTAGATGTCAATATTTACATTTGAGTTAGTATCTACATTCATGTTAGTATTTACATTTATATTAGTATGTATATCTGTGTTAGAACTTTTTCTATCTACTATATTACAATTAGACTCAACAATCTGAGTGCAACGAAGGATTTCAAATTCCTTATTTGATTCTTCATGTGAAGATAAATCAACAGTAAAATATCCAAAGAAAGTGTTTGAGAAATAGTTCCATGGAATCGAATGATTGAACATAATAGGTTCATTTGGGTCATTAATATTAGTAACAATTGTTGAATTTCCTAGATTCAAACCTTGGTATGATTTGATACCATGTTTAAATTTCTCCTACTCAACACCCATCCGTTAATTCCAAATAAATCACTTATTTAATTAAAGAAGAATTGTGTAATCAACTAAACATGCAAGAAAAGAATAAACACAAAAACCAAATCAAGCACACATAAACACCCATATGTTTGGGTAGATACCCTTGGAAAAAAACCAAGAGGGAAAGAAAGTGATGATAATTATTTGATTATGCTAAAATCAGGGCTCCCATAAAAAATATGATTTCCCATTGAGATAAATACAACTACAGACAAACCTGGAAAAGTATGACCTACTGTACGAACCTATATTGCATGATTTTCTAGGTACACATGACTTTTCTTCAACAAACCCATCTATGTACATGTCCATCTCCACTGAGACCCACATACATGTATGGAAAACCTATATGACAAGATCTATATGACATGACACTCTCATATGGATTCCCATAACTGGAAGCCACTTTCATTACCTTTTTTCTCTCTTCTCCTTGACCTAATATCTAGATGGAAGTCCTTCTCCACCTACCCAAGAGCTTGAATCATAGTCCCTCATGATATAATACTTTGTGTCAAGTTCTTGGTCCTATTGAATAACCATACTTCATGACCCAAGCACTTGATCAGGAGTCCTTCTCTACTCCTGAGTGTGACCCTAGTGAGTGAAAACTAGCAAAGGTCCTCCTTTGATATATATGTGAAAAGTGTCTTCTCCTTTACCCTATCCTTGTTTTTATAATCATAAGTTGTAATATATTTCTAATATTCAAAGTGATTGATGGTTGAGTTTACTTCTCACACCCACTTGAGATTTACAAAAATTCTAATTAGATTTATCACATTCCTTAAATAATTCAATTAACTAATTAATTAACAAAAACAATTTACTTTAATAATTCCTTTAGTTAAAGTAAATTCAAGAGTACAATGCTTTGGGCGACTTCCACATGCTAGACACCAAGCCTATGTGGAAAAACCTATCAAATTATACCACTAGAATAAAAACTCCCTCTTAGCAAGGAAGGCATTTCCTAAAGAGCCACCTGAACTGGTTATCCCTTCGACCCTAGTATAATGTCACACACATCATCCTGAATACTAGAATCCCTCCAACCCTTTTGGTTAGTTTCTCCCTAAATACTAGAAGTATCAAAATCAATGACTCTACATATCAATGCCACAAAGTTTGGAAAGTTCATTGAAGGTCTTATCTCCCTCAATGTGCTCCTAGAATCCTCCTTTTCTTGAGAATCCATCAATGTCATATCATACCAACTTGGTCTCCTGATAGAATTGGAAAGTGCTAAATCCCTCTTCCCATATGAAGGTTTACTATCCCAACTAAAAGTCTGTGAAATCTAGCCATCCTTTGGATGCTCACCCTTTAGAACCTCATGCTCCTCATCCTGTATCACTACCATCGATCCATGATCCAATATCCCCTTGGATCCTATTACAGGATATTTGTGCACCCTATATAATATTCCCTCTCTGGCACCAATTATCACTACTATTTCAGGGATAAATCCCTCTGAACATATGAGTACTTTCCCTCTCTAAAAAGTAATGGAAAAACCCATGTCCTCCAAAATTGAAACTAAGAACAAGTCCTTCTTCTGTTCCTGTACATAAATCACATCACGGGTCTCTAAAGAACCTCTTGACCTAAGTTAGAACATGACGATTCCCTTCCCAGTCATTGCATACTTGGCATCATAACCAAGATGAACATGGGTCCCTAAGTCCTCCCTCATATTGTTGAATAGTTTGAGTGCTTCTAGCTCTAGTTGATTTTATTTATGTAAAATCTTGGGCTCCCATCCCAGGATAATGGTCCACCTAAGGAATAATACAATGTAATAAATAAACTACCTTAAGATTATTCCTTCCATCTTACAAGCTGCTATCTCCCTTGCTACCCATTTTCTCCTTTTCTTGAACCATGCCCATGTACACTTTTGCTGAAATTCTTTCTCTACCCAATCTATGAGATCTCCTATCTCACTCTATGTGTATTTTCCATCCATTGAGAAATAGACAACAACTACAATTGAGAACCTTTGTTGTTGTTGTATGACCCTGCACCTGCAACTTACACACATTCTACACACCTGTTCTTTCTATAGCTTGTGTATGTATGTGCATGTTCCTTATATAGCCCATGTGTGTACATGACCTTGGCTACTGGAACTCACACATGTATGTCATTATTCCTTCTAAAAATCATGTATGTATGTGCCTTGGACTATTAAAACATATGTACAACTCTGAAACTATGCTCCAATCTATCATACCTTCCTCATGATGCTCTACTTCCTAGATCTGTCTATTGTTTCCTCCTCCTTTGGACTGATTATATATCTAGGTCAAATTCCTTCTTCATATCGTGATAATATCTTTGTGAGAAAAATTCATTCTTTTCTCTATCTATGAGTCCCTGAATCGCTGGATGAAATTCCTTCTTCACCCATCCAAGATCCCCTTGAGTCACTATCCTTCATGGCTCAAACACTTGAGAAAAAATCCTTCTTTTCTCCTATGTTGGTGACTCAAGCACATGAGAAAAAGTCCTTCTTTGTTCCTATGTTCTCTAATGTGACTCATATCTCTAGATTGAAGTCCTTCTCCACCTATCTAAGATATCCTTGTTGGCTGGATGACCTCCTGCGATTGCTCAGTAAGCCACCCAACAGAACATTTCTTGTTGCCTAGGCTCTTCTTTCCACTGCTCGGACCTACTGATCTCCCATGGCTATTGAAAATACCCATGTACTGAACTATTCAAACTTGTACATGCATGTCACCACTAGATCCCACATATGTATGTTACTCTGATCACTCAAAACCACATATGTACACGACTCTAACCACTGTAAGACATTTATGTATGGAAATTTGCTCAAATCCTCCCAAGTATGCACACGAATGTGATTTTTGTGACCCGTGTAGACCTTTGTACACCTGCAAAAACAAGTTTTACCTTTGTATGGTTGTTTCCCAAAAATTCATCCTTCAATTTCTGCCTACTGGTTATGAATTTGCTATGGATCTGAGATCATGTACTTGGTTTCCTCTCATAGCACATGCTCTGATACCATGTTGAATTTCCTAGATTCAACCATTAGTCTACTCTTATACCATGTTGAAATTTCTCCACTCAACACCTATCCATTAATTCCAAATAAATCACTTATTAAATAAAAACACAATTAAGTAATGAACTAAACATGCAACATAAGCATAAAAACATAAACGAAATCAAGTACACATAAATGCCACTATTTTTGGGTAGATTCCCTTAAATAAAAACTCGAAGGTAAAACCAATGCTAAGAATAGGGATAATGTCCCACTAAGAGAAATACAACTGCAGAAAAACCTGCCAAAGTTTGACCTGTTGTACGAACCAAAACTGCATGTGTTTTGAGGTGTACATGACTTTGCTTCAACAAACCCTCATATGTACATGAATATCTCCATTGAGACCCATGCACATGAATGGAAAACATATACAACAAGATTCATATCGTGCGACACTCTCCTATGGATTCCTTCGATTGAAACCCACTTGCATTGGTTCTGTTCTCTCTTCTTCTTAACCTGATCTCTAGATGGAAGTCCTTCTCCACCTATCCAATATCTTGAATCAATGTCCTTTGTTATCTAATACTCTATGTAAAGTCCTTGGTCCTCTTGAATTACCATCCTTCATGATCCAATCACTCGAGGATAAGCCCTTCTCTACTTCTGAGTGTGACCTTGGTTACTCCACACCAACAAAGGTCCTCCTTTGTTATCTATGTGAAAAGTGTCTTCTCTTTTACCCTAGCATTACGTTTATAATCATGAGTTATAATATTTTTCTAATCTCCAAAGTGAGTGATGGTTGAGATTACTTCTCACACCCACTTTAGATTTAGAAACATGTTAATTACCTTTAGCACTTTCCTTAAATAACTTAATTAACTAATTAATTAATAAAAAAAATTACTTTAATAATTTCTTTAATTAAATTAAATTCAAGAGTAGAAGGCTTTCGACGACTTGTCCATGCTAGAAACCAAGCCTATGTATAAATACCCATTCGATGCTACCACTAGCATAAAAAAAAATATGTTTCATATATATTTCCCAATTTACCCTGATCTTAGTTTGCTATCGATTATTAGGTAACCATAGATGTGACTAGTCAGTGGAAAAATATCCATTTAATTTCTCTGATCAATCTCTCCTTAAGAGTAATCCATATGCTTCTAGAATTTTCAGTACAATAATTTCAATGAGCTAGTGGGATCTAGGGTTATAGGCCAATATTATTAGGACATTCTTGAGCTCCCTTATAACCTTGAAAATCAACCTATCCAATTGTGCAATATGAATGTCACCTTTTTTTAGGTTTAGCATTTAGATTTTGACATATTGTATAAGTAATTACATTGGATAAGGAACCCAAATCAACCATACAGCTTTGTACATTCCTGTTAAAAAATTCTAAAGTCAATAGGAAAGGAGGAGTAGTATACTTTCATCTCTTGCCGATCAAAAAGGAATTAAAAACATATTTCTTCTTGGTAACTTTTTTCTCATCATTTGCATTTTAGAAAAATTTTCCATTTTGTTTTCTTTCCCCAACATCGAAATATTCTCTTTTACCTAGAGATGAACATTGGAGAGATTTGATGGAATTATCTTGTATTTGTCGTAACTTCAAAATATTAAAAAAAAACATTAGCTTTAATTTTCTTCAGATCCTCAACAAAATCATACTCCATGTTAGTTAAAACAGAGAAATATGAAGTATTTGTTGTAGTGGGAGTAGATTTTTGGATATATGATGACTTCTTCCTAGTACCAGGAGTGGATGGAGAACCTAAGGTTTTAAGTAATCCTTTGGTTCTGGTACTATAAGAATTCTTATATAAATGAACTTATTGAGTATCATCATCTTCATGTTATCCAAATACATTGTAATAAACATCTAAAAATGAATTAAATTCTTGTCCAAAGGTGTCCTCTGCATCCCCATATTGATCTTCATTTCATGTCTCCTCTTCCCCTTCTTCTTCATCCTTCCTATCTGGAGAGTCTTCACCACCAAAGGACAAATATTTAAACATATTGATGGAATATTCCATGTTAATCCCCTCAGTAGGAGGAGTAGTCTTATTTGTGGGAGGGGTAGTGTTCTTGAAGGGAGTTTTGAAAAAATTGTTGGTGGATGTACCTTCTCCAACATTCCTCTTCATATCAACAATATCATTTGTGAGATTATTTACTATCCTCTACAGGATTTCCACATCCATTGAATCTTGGTCCTTTCTCTCAAGGGCATTTGTTGGGGGAGTTCCTTATTGGTATTTGATGATGTGTTTTGGTCACTATTAAGCCCAAGGTTTCCTTTTAAGCTGATCATGTCTTTCTCCACCTTTATTGATTCTTTAAATGTATCTTATAGGGTACCTTTATCAACTCTCTTAACAAACACAACCATGGACACTGGTAGGGATGAAGTATATAATTTAATGGAAATATTCTCAATAGGTTTAGAAGTATCATGAATATTATTTATTAATGACAAAAATATTTTATTAAATTATTTCACTTTCTCCTTAGTATCGATTTTAATTTTGGATAATTCTAAAACCAATACTGTTGTGGATTTATCATCTCCAAATTTCTTAGTGAAAGAAGTTTTGAATGCATTCCATCTTGTCTTAGATAAAAATCCAAAGTAGAGGCCTTTCCTTCAAAAGTGTAAGGAAACATCATGCAAGCCACATATTCATGTTCTACATTCATCCAATTAACTGTAATCATAAATATTTTAACATGATCTTCAACATAATCCTTCTTATAAGGGTCAAAATTTGGTAGAATCTTCTTAGGATGCTTAGGTAAAGGGTCATTGGACCATAGAACAAAAACCTCGTCCTGAGCGAGCCAAGGTTGATTATAATTTGGGTTTTCATTAGTGTTTGCATTAGAGTTATCCATATTTCCTTTGGGGCTTCGTGGAGGTTATTCTTCTGATGATTCTCCTCCTGAAGGATATATGGGGGTAAAAGGAGGATAATTAGGAGGATTGGGTCGTTGAAAAACACTGAGAGATATATATTCTTCAAAGTTTATCTTAGAAGTATTAGGTGCTTCTCTAAGGAAGTTAGAAATTTGATAATTTGGGGTTCCAGTGGTTGTGATAGCAATGTCACTTAGAGAACTTATTTCATTCGACCTCTCAGGTCTAGGTTTTCTTTTTCTCTTAGGTAGAGGGTATTCAACTAGTTCAAGTCCAATATTTCTTGTCATGACTCAAGTGAGGACACATGATTGTTGTAGTAGCTGAGAAATATCAGTAGGGATAAGAGTAGTAGAACTTGATTCTGTGGGATTTGTTTGGTGAGTACTATGTTAACCCAAAAGTTGAACATGTGCATGTAATGGAGTCAGTTGTGAGCTTAAGATATGATTAGGTTAAGGAGTATGAGATTAACTATGACAAGAGAGGTTTATTTTTCGATTAGAATGGGCAATGTTGACGGGTCCAAATGACATATCAACAATATAAGAGAGAACGCGCGATGGTAGATCCCAATTAGACCTATTCTCATTTGGGATGGAGTTTCCGACGAGTATATGGGCCTCGTTTCCACTAAGAATTAAAATAAGAAAAATGGGAAAGAAAATGAAATTAGCTCCCAAAGAGCTATAATTAATCCTAAGGATAATCTATCTAAAAAAAACTAATCTGATCTAACTACTTCTAACTAATCCCACAGGAGAAAAACTAATAGATGAGCAAAACTTAAAATGATACTTAGTTAGCATAAATAGTTCATGGAAGACAAAGTGTTTTATTTCAATAATATTGCAAATATTATTTCAAATAGTTGAAGAGGATAGCTATAACATCATCCTTGCACTCATTAGAAATCACAATAGCATAATAATTCTAGTGACTAAGCACATAAATAGTTCACATGATCAATACCTAGAAAACCTAAACCACAAATATTAGTGTAGAATAGTCCCACAAGTATTTGCAAATAGTCACAACTTCAAGATGTTTTCTTCTCTTTATTGAATAAGAAGTAATAGTATTGAATTTCATTATAAAGGGAAATAGTCCCTTATTATAATCAATGAGCTTTCTTTTATAAAACAAGAGAGAGATCCTTAAGCTCTCATGGTTGTTCGTTTTGTTTTCCCCCAATTTTTTTTGTACATTTTTTAAAATGTAGATGTGGGATTTACAAATGTAATATGAAGATATCCCTGGTTCGTTACATTCACCCTATGGTAGTTTACAAACAACATCTATTTAAACAATATTATTCACTCTTCCTGTTGTCTTCATCTTCTAAATTTCTTGAGTCATTCTAGGTGTTTCTGGATTTGACCTACTAAACAAGATCATTCTGGATTATTCTCCTTTGTATTTTATTTCTATTGAGATATTATTGGATCACTTTCATTGCCTTTAGCTTGAGATATAACTATTGGAAGTCTACATATCCCATTCTTCAACCGAATTCAAGTTCATTCTATGTTTTGCATTTTCATACAATTTATGCTCAATATTTATCACATATTAAAACCCCATCCTTTTCTTCTCTTCTCCATATTTCCATCGAGCCATCCTGGGCTTGATTTCATTCTTCGTAGCTCCAAATATGACTTCCTAAAGTCCACACATTCATTTCTGGCCCCAAATTCGTGGTATGTTGTTCTTTGTGTTTTCTAATGTATTTTGTCACCTGTCTAGACTAGATACCTTTTCCATTGTGTTTCTCTATCCGATAAATTTCCAATTAGGTATCATGGACCCAATTTTGACACATGCAACAAAAATTATTCCCATTTAAATATCGTCGCTCAGAAGCTGTCAATTTAGCCTGTGGGTGAATCTGAACCAATGATCTTCAACTTGGAAAAATGAGTCTTACTTGCATCAAAGAGTTCTTCATTTAGAAATTCAAATGGTTTAGCCCTTATGGATAGTTTGAATACGAATCTAGGTGGGCATGAGACCTGTGGCTCGTTTTAGCCAATTTTCACTTTTTTAATTATAAAAATAATTAAAGAAAAGAAACTAAATAAAATAAAATAGAAATAGAAAATAGAATAATTGTTTACATTATTTATAATTATTAACACAATTTAAAAGAAATGATTATTCCTAATCCTATGTAAAAATCAAATAAATTAAAATTAACTGAACTATTTACCACCCCTGCCATTAATGTAAAAATAAAAATTACTAAGGTTAAAATTAATAAACTAATAATGATTACTCTACCCCCCAATGGATTTAAACCTATGACCTCTGAGGAAGAAACACACATTTTTAACCATTAGGCCAATTCATGTTACTTATTCATCTTATTCCTTTATAAAACTAGTTATACATAAAAAATAAAAAAATTAAATAAACAAAAAAAAATATAATAAACAAATAAATAAATAAAAATAAAACAATATAAAATAGAATAAATAACAAAAATTAAAATTAATAGAAAAAAATTAAAAAATTAAAAAAAAACAATAAAACAATAAAAATAATAAAAAAACATAATACAATACCCTAACTCTCACACTCCACTCAACATTTCGACGACGACTCCACTCAACATTTCTCCAACGAAATCCATTCCATTTTCTTTGATGAACTCCATTCAACATTTCACCAATCACATGCACAGCATTCCAAAAATAAAATTATTATTTAAAAAAAATAATGGCTCAAAAGGG
Source organism: Picea mariana (assembly GCA_032191745.1). Classification (NCBI taxonomy): domain Eukaryota; kingdom Viridiplantae; phylum Streptophyta; class Pinopsida; order Pinales; family Pinaceae; genus Picea; species Picea mariana. Next base: position 31,909 of record JASDQU010586699.1, on the reverse strand, counting down.
TTGCATTCTTTTCAAAATCATTATTTCACTAATTTTTATTAAAATATTATCCTAGGCCATGTTGTTGTCGTGAGAACATTCAACGACATCGACGATCCACACTGGGTCAAAATCCAAACCATGTCATGTGAGTATATTATATAATAATAACACATTTAAAATATTCCCCCTTTCATGCACGATCTTCAACAAATATTGTTACAATAACGTTTTGAAATAACACTTGTGTGCATATAATAATATCACAAATCTCATGGCATTGGCAATAAGAAAAAATTTAAAGAGGATAATATACTTCCCATACCATTTGGGGAGAGAGGAGTTGAAAATAGGAAATCCTTCCTAAAATGTAGGGAATCCTATAAAATAGGATCTAGGATAGTACGTGAGGTTTACGGGGAATAAAAAGGTAAAAAATGTATATACAAGTTAGGTTTAGGGAAAAATT
>JASDQU010586699.1:17040-31441 GCA_032191745.1 Picea mariana | reverse complement strand
GTATTCTACTTCTGAGGCACCAAAAGGACATTTAGACTGTTTCTGGAAAAGTTGGTGCTGAGAGAGTAGATGGAGAACTCGATCCACATGAGCAAGATGGTATGTCCAGGTTTTGCTATAGATGAGGATATCATCAAAGAAAACTAAGACAAAATGGCGAAGAAAAGGATGGAAGACATGATTCATGAGGATTTGGAAGGTGGAGGAATGAATCCAATGGAATAGGTCTCAAATAATGGTGAAAAAATTTCCAGACTCTTTTTTTTTTTTTTACACCTGTGGAGTTATACTCCGGTCTGAAGAATACTGCAGAGAGGAAATTCCCAAATTCTTAACCAGAAAGAAATGTGTATTTACTTGTCAACTCGAACATAGTTGCGTGACAATAGATCTTGTCTGTTTTAATTTGTTTATGTTTCTGTCCCCAAGGGTTAGGGTATTCAAGGGTTCTACAGACAAGGGTTTGCCCTATGATATAGCTCTATGATATACATGCGGGGTTCAATAGTAGTACTCGACCCAATATCTCAGGGCACCAACTAAGGAGGATAGACCGTACCCTTAGCCGTACTACCCAACTACCCAGGTACTAGAGAGTATCTTCTTGAGTGTTGTTCTCGGTGACACTATAGCAGTCAGGTGGCTGATCGGTTTATCTAAAGAGGGGTTCAGGTAATCTAGGTCGATCCGTACACAGGTGTTGTCTGATGTGCTACCACTTGAAGGGGTACCAACAGGGGTTACAAGGGTGGCCAACAGATGTGCGCTTAAGTACCACTTGTATTTCCTACATGTATGAATCCCTCAACCACAGGTTTATGCACGTAACAATAGATCTTTGTGGCTTAAAGATGCTAGAATACGTCTCTACCTTGAAAAAAAATTTAACCCACACTTTTTGTCGAGGAAAGTGCTCTGATACCACTTGTAATATACCAGATATAAAATGTATGAAAAACATAAATAAAATGATAGTAATGGCAGAATAACAACAATATAACTAGAACATTCACCACAATAACACTGAAATGATATGAGAATAATAACAAAAATAACACTTTGAATCTGAAAGCAATGTTCACGGGCCTCTTCGAGGGGGAAACCTCCAATTGAGAAAAGCTCTATTACAATAATATCCAAGCTAGGGTTCTCATATCCTCGAATCCTATTTATACTAAAAAGAATCATCTAGAGGAAGATCCTTCTAGAAGCATAAGCTTCTATTAGGTCTTCTTACATCCGCCTTATTCTATTTTATTGAAAGGCCTTATTAATATTGACCTTTATTACATCCGAATACATTGTTCTACCTATGTGCGGGTTAGGACCCTAACAACTAAGGTCCATGTGTCAATCTAGGTGGTAGAGTTAGGTAGGGCCACATGTCTTTAGCACCATTTTAGATGCTACATAGGTTTCCTCCTAATAGAGGCTAAGAGGGAGTGAAATCAGGATGATGTGGGGTGCCATCGTGTCCAGAAAAGAACATGTGGAAATCCGTAATTCATGAACCCTCTTAGCGTTATCCATTGAGACAGGTGACCAAATCCTAGCCTTCAAATATGTCAACGATAGATCTCAATCATCCATTGGATGAGGATGGTGAGAGTGGGTTGCGATTTATGAGGAGGAAGTACTCTGATAGGAGTATTCCGATGATTGATGAGGGACATCGATTGTAGAGTGGATACAATGCACGGAAAGTGTCGATCTATCATGGGATCCACCTGCTCGAATAAAAAGACGTTTTTAAAGGTTGTTAACCCATGTGCAATTTAGAACTCCTATGAAATCCTAGCCATAAGTTTCCAAATCACTAGGACTGTCAAATTCGTTAGAGTGTTGTTGTCCAACTCAATTGTTGGAGTTTCAGAGTGGTTCATAGTGGAAGCACTTTGATAGAAGGGTTCCTATAGAAATGGGGACGTGGTTTGCATGTTCGATAGGTGTGGTTCTGAGGAGTGGCATTGCATATGCCACTTCCATACCACGTAGGATGGCACATGTACTAGGGTGCCATGTGGCACTGGCATGGAATTGGGGGTAGATACCCAAAATCTTTGGGGCGCCCGTAAATTTTGATCTTAAGCTTGGAATTTAGTGTGGCTACATTCGTTGGAAGACGACCAGAATTATTCTACCAGGGCTAATTGGAAAAGTGAAGTAGTTGGAAAATTTGAAATTTTCACACCCCATTCGTTAAAATATACTTAGGGGGTTGGGTGATGTTACATATTTTGTAATTTTAATTAAGGATTATTTGTATTTATGGCCCCATTATAAATCATCATTATTCTTGATCATGTCTTGCAAAGTGCTTATAGTTTCAGAAAAAACTTGGAAAAAACCTACGCACAAAATTGATTTTTCAAAGGAAATATTGCATTGACTTGTTATTATGTAGAAAGGAAATATTTGAAATGGCCTATGTTCTTTCTGGCTCAATCGTTATACCTAATTTGAATACCACAATCCTTATAATTTTTTTTCATCTACTATAAACACAGATTTATTGGGGTTAAGAGAAATACCATACCTTCTACATTTATCAAATAGTTTCCTCATATGATGGACATGATATTTTCTATTCTTTAAAAATAAAATAACATCATCTAGGTATAGTACAATAGATTTACCAATAAGTCCTCTGAATTCTATATCTATATCTCTTTGAAAAGTGGCCCCAACATTTATTAGTTCGAAAGGCATTTTCCTATAGGCATATGTTGTCGATTTAGTTCTGAAGGAATTCTTCAATTGATCATCATGGGAAACTAAGACTTGGTTATACCATGATAAACCATCTAGGAGTGATATAATTTTAGATCCATATATACATTAGAATATCTTCTCCATAGGAGGAATAAGATAGTTATCCTTTTCAGAGGTCGTATTTAAATTCTTGAAATCTACACATAGACTGATATCCCCATTTTTCTTCCTCATAGGGATTATATCATCTATCCATTGTGTATGCATTATAGGGAAAATATTTTTAGCAACCAATAACTTGTTCAATTCCCATTTCACCAGAAGTTTTAGATTGGGATGCATTTTCCTTAGGTTTTTCTAAAAGGAATTTATGTTAGGGTTCATTGGTATTAAATGTTGGATGATCTTATTGTCAAAAGTATTAAGATCATCATATGTCCAAGTGAATACATCTTTGTACTATTTTAAAAGTATAATTAAGCCATGTTTATTCTACATGAGAGCAACTAATCCCAAGGTTGATAGTCTAAGGATTCTTATATGTTACCAAGTTAATCACCTCTTACTACATAAATGAACCATTGGTATTGTAGTTGGTCTCCTTCTTGATTTTATCTTGAATATCATATAATTTTTCTAATATCACCATAATCTTTGAAATAACATTCATCAAAGTTCATTTTTTCTTAGTTTTCTTCTATGTAGGATGTTCATTGTGATTATTTAAGGATTGATCATGATGTACTTCACCAATGGAAGAATTTTTAAAAGTGTATTTAATTGTAAGGAAATTGATGATCTATTGATCATCCTCAAACACCCTACAATTGATTATGTTTTCAGGTTTTGAGGGCCTATATAGAAATTCCACAAAACAATGTCTAGACATTAACCCTTCTGATGGAATCAACTTAGAATAAAAAATAACTAAGAGATCAACATCAGAATTCAAAGAATGAGGAATAGGACTAATGTAAAAAGAATTAAATTTATTGATTAAATCCCATACCTCTTGTTGGTAGTGTTTAAGATTACCATAAATGTAATCAACAGTATCACATACTTTTCCTATGACTATTTCACAATAACCAAAAATGTTTATCAACTTTACTTGTATATGAAATTCCTTTCTTAGCCCCTGAATTAGGGATTAATATTCAACAATGTTATTTGTGCATTCAAATTTAAGTCTACAATATATCAATATTTTTTTACCTTGTGGATATTTAAGAATGCATTGGACACCTACACCCTCATTGGACTTGGATCCATCAAAAAATAAATTCTAGATGTCAATATTTACATTTGAGTTAGTATCTACATTCATGTTAGTATTTACATTTATATTAGTATGTATATCTGTGTTAGAACTTTTTCTATCTACTATATTACAATTAGACTCAACAATCTGAGTGCAACGAAGGATTTCAAATTCCTTATTTGATTCTTCATGTGAAGATAAATCAACAGTAAAATATCCAAAGAAAGTGTTTGAGAAATAGTTCCATGGAATCGAATGATTGAACATAATAGGTTCATTTGGGTCATTAATATTAGTAACAATTGTTGAATTTCCTAGATTCAAACCTTGGTATGATTTGATACCATGTTTAAATTTCTCCTACTCAACACCCATCCGTTAATTCCAAATAAATCACTTATTTAATTAAAGAAGAATTGTGTAATCAACTAAACATGCAAGAAAAGAATAAACACAAAAACCAAATCAAGCACACATAAACACCCATATGTTTGGGTAGATACCCTTGGAAAAAAACCAAGAGGGAAAGAAAGTGATGATAATTATTTGATTATGCTAAAATCAGGGCTCCCATAAAAAATATGATTTCCCATTGAGATAAATACAACTACAGACAAACCTGGAAAAGTATGACCTACTGTACGAACCTATATTGCATGATTTTCTAGGTACACATGACTTTTCTTCAACAAACCCATCTATGTACATGTCCATCTCCACTGAGACCCACATACATGTATGGAAAACCTATATGACAAGATCTATATGACATGACACTCTCATATGGATTCCCATAACTGGAAGCCACTTTCATTACCTTTTTTCTCTCTTCTCCTTGACCTAATATCTAGATGGAAGTCCTTCTCCACCTACCCAAGAGCTTGAATCATAGTCCCTCATGATATAATACTTTGTGTCAAGTTCTTGGTCCTATTGAATAACCATACTTCATGACCCAAGCACTTGATCAGGAGTCCTTCTCTACTCCTGAGTGTGACCCTAGTGAGTGAAAACTAGCAAAGGTCCTCCTTTGATATATATGTGAAAAGTGTCTTCTCCTTTACCCTATCCTTGTTTTTATAATCATAAGTTGTAATATATTTCTAATATTCAAAGTGATTGATGGTTGAGTTTACTTCTCACACCCACTTGAGATTTACAAAAATTCTAATTAGATTTATCACATTCCTTAAATAATTCAATTAACTAATTAATTAACAAAAACAATTTACTTTAATAATTCCTTTAGTTAAAGTAAATTCAAGAGTACAATGCTTTGGGCGACTTCCACATGCTAGACACCAAGCCTATGTGGAAAAACCTATCAAATTATACCACTAGAATAAAAACTCCCTCTTAGCAAGGAAGGCATTTCCTAAAGAGCCACCTGAACTGGTTATCCCTTCGACCCTAGTATAATGTCACACACATCATCCTGAATACTAGAATCCCTCCAACCCTTTTGGTTAGTTTCTCCCTAAATACTAGAAGTATCAAAATCAATGACTCTACATATCAATGCCACAAAGTTTGGAAAGTTCATTGAAGGTCTTATCTCCCTCAATGTGCTCCTAGAATCCTCCTTTTCTTGAGAATCCATCAATGTCATATCATACCAACTTGGTCTCCTGATAGAATTGGAAAGTGCTAAATCCCTCTTCCCATATGAAGGTTTACTATCCCAACTAAAAGTCTGTGAAATCTAGCCATCCTTTGGATGCTCACCCTTTAGAACCTCATGCTCCTCATCCTGTATCACTACCATCGATCCATGATCCAATATCCCCTTGGATCCTATTACAGGATATTTGTGCACCCTATATAATATTCCCTCTCTGGCACCAATTATCACTACTATTTCAGGGATAAATCCCTCTGAACATATGAGTACTTTCCCTCTCTAAAAAGTAATGGAAAAACCCATGTCCTCCAAAATTGAAACTAAGAACAAGTCCTTCTTCTGTTCCTGTACATAAATCACATCACGGGTCTCTAAAGAACCTCTTGACCTAAGTTAGAACATGACGATTCCCTTCCCAGTCATTGCATACTTGGCATCATAACCAAGATGAACATGGGTCCCTAAGTCCTCCCTCATATTGTTGAATAGTTTGAGTGCTTCTAGCTCTAGTTGATTTTATTTATGTAAAATCTTGGGCTCCCATCCCAGGATAATGGTCCACCTAAGGAATAATACAATGTAATAAATAAACTACCTTAAGATTATTCCTTCCATCTTACAAGCTGCTATCTCCCTTGCTACCCATTTTCTCCTTTTCTTGAACCATGCCCATGTACACTTTTGCTGAAATTCTTTCTCTACCCAATCTATGAGATCTCCTATCTCACTCTATGTGTATTTTCCATCCATTGAGAAATAGACAACAACTACAATTGAGAACCTTTGTTGTTGTTGTATGACCCTGCACCTGCAACTTACACACATTCTACACACCTGTTCTTTCTATAGCTTGTGTATGTATGTGCATGTTCCTTATATAGCCCATGTGTGTACATGACCTTGGCTACTGGAACTCACACATGTATGTCATTATTCCTTCTAAAAATCATGTATGTATGTGCCTTGGACTATTAAAACATATGTACAACTCTGAAACTATGCTCCAATCTATCATACCTTCCTCATGATGCTCTACTTCCTAGATCTGTCTATTGTTTCCTCCTCCTTTGGACTGATTATATATCTAGGTCAAATTCCTTCTTCATATCGTGATAATATCTTTGTGAGAAAAATTCATTCTTTTCTCTATCTATGAGTCCCTGAATCGCTGGATGAAATTCCTTCTTCACCCATCCAAGATCCCCTTGAGTCACTATCCTTCATGGCTCAAACACTTGAGAAAAAATCCTTCTTTTCTCCTATGTTGGTGACTCAAGCACATGAGAAAAAGTCCTTCTTTGTTCCTATGTTCTCTAATGTGACTCATATCTCTAGATTGAAGTCCTTCTCCACCTATCTAAGATATCCTTGTTGGCTGGATGACCTCCTGCGATTGCTCAGTAAGCCACCCAACAGAACATTTCTTGTTGCCTAGGCTCTTCTTTCCACTGCTCGGACCTACTGATCTCCCATGGCTATTGAAAATACCCATGTACTGAACTATTCAAACTTGTACATGCATGTCACCACTAGATCCCACATATGTATGTTACTCTGATCACTCAAAACCACATATGTACACGACTCTAACCACTGTAAGACATTTATGTATGGAAATTTGCTCAAATCCTCCCAAGTATGCACACGAATGTGATTTTTGTGACCCGTGTAGACCTTTGTACACCTGCAAAAACAAGTTTTACCTTTGTATGGTTGTTTCCCAAAAATTCATCCTTCAATTTCTGCCTACTGGTTATGAATTTGCTATGGATCTGAGATCATGTACTTGGTTTCCTCTCATAGCACATGCTCTGATACCATGTTGAATTTCCTAGATTCAACCATTAGTCTACTCTTATACCATGTTGAAATTTCTCCACTCAACACCTATCCATTAATTCCAAATAAATCACTTATTAAATAAAAACACAATTAAGTAATGAACTAAACATGCAACATAAGCATAAAAACATAAACGAAATCAAGTACACATAAATGCCACTATTTTTGGGTAGATTCCCTTAAATAAAAACTCGAAGGTAAAACCAATGCTAAGAATAGGGATAATGTCCCACTAAGAGAAATACAACTGCAGAAAAACCTGCCAAAGTTTGACCTGTTGTACGAACCAAAACTGCATGTGTTTTGAGGTGTACATGACTTTGCTTCAACAAACCCTCATATGTACATGAATATCTCCATTGAGACCCATGCACATGAATGGAAAACATATACAACAAGATTCATATCGTGCGACACTCTCCTATGGATTCCTTCGATTGAAACCCACTTGCATTGGTTCTGTTCTCTCTTCTTCTTAACCTGATCTCTAGATGGAAGTCCTTCTCCACCTATCCAATATCTTGAATCAATGTCCTTTGTTATCTAATACTCTATGTAAAGTCCTTGGTCCTCTTGAATTACCATCCTTCATGATCCAATCACTCGAGGATAAGCCCTTCTCTACTTCTGAGTGTGACCTTGGTTACTCCACACCAACAAAGGTCCTCCTTTGTTATCTATGTGAAAAGTGTCTTCTCTTTTACCCTAGCATTACGTTTATAATCATGAGTTATAATATTTTTCTAATCTCCAAAGTGAGTGATGGTTGAGATTACTTCTCACACCCACTTTAGATTTAGAAACATGTTAATTACCTTTAGCACTTTCCTTAAATAACTTAATTAACTAATTAATTAATAAAAAAAATTACTTTAATAATTTCTTTAATTAAATTAAATTCAAGAGTAGAAGGCTTTCGACGACTTGTCCATGCTAGAAACCAAGCCTATGTATAAATACCCATTCGATGCTACCACTAGCATAAAAAAAAATATGTTTCATATATATTTCCCAATTTACCCTGATCTTAGTTTGCTATCGATTATTAGGTAACCATAGATGTGACTAGTCAGTGGAAAAATATCCATTTAATTTCTCTGATCAATCTCTCCTTAAGAGTAATCCATATGCTTCTAGAATTTTCAGTACAATAATTTCAATGAGCTAGTGGGATCTAGGGTTATAGGCCAATATTATTAGGACATTCTTGAGCTCCCTTATAACCTTGAAAATCAACCTATCCAATTGTGCAATATGAATGTCACCTTTTTTTAGGTTTAGCATTTAGATTTTGACATATTGTATAAGTAATTACATTGGATAAGGAACCCAAATCAACCATACAGCTTTGTACATTCCTGTTAAAAAATTCTAAAGTCAATAGGAAAGGAGGAGTAGTATACTTTCATCTCTTGCCGATCAAAAAGGAATTAAAAACATATTTCTTCTTGGTAACTTTTTTCTCATCATTTGCATTTTAGAAAAATTTTCCATTTTGTTTTCTTTCCCCAACATCGAAATATTCTCTTTTACCTAGAGATGAACATTGGAGAGATTTGATGGAATTATCTTGTATTTGTCGTAACTTCAAAATATTAAAAAAAAACATTAGCTTTAATTTTCTTCAGATCCTCAACAAAATCATACTCCATGTTAGTTAAAACAGAGAAATATGAAGTATTTGTTGTAGTGGGAGTAGATTTTTGGATATATGATGACTTCTTCCTAGTACCAGGAGTGGATGGAGAACCTAAGGTTTTAAGTAATCCTTTGGTTCTGGTACTATAAGAATTCTTATATAAATGAACTTATTGAGTATCATCATCTTCATGTTATCCAAATACATTGTAATAAACATCTAAAAATGAATTAAATTCTTGTCCAAAGGTGTCCTCTGCATCCCCATATTGATCTTCATTTCATGTCTCCTCTTCCCCTTCTTCTTCATCCTTCCTATCTGGAGAGTCTTCACCACCAAAGGACAAATATTTAAACATATTGATGGAATATTCCATGTTAATCCCCTCAGTAGGAGGAGTAGTCTTATTTGTGGGAGGGGTAGTGTTCTTGAAGGGAGTTTTGAAAAAATTGTTGGTGGATGTACCTTCTCCAACATTCCTCTTCATATCAACAATATCATTTGTGAGATTATTTACTATCCTCTACAGGATTTCCACATCCATTGAATCTTGGTCCTTTCTCTCAAGGGCATTTGTTGGGGGAGTTCCTTATTGGTATTTGATGATGTGTTTTGGTCACTATTAAGCCCAAGGTTTCCTTTTAAGCTGATCATGTCTTTCTCCACCTTTATTGATTCTTTAAATGTATCTTATAGGGTACCTTTATCAACTCTCTTAACAAACACAACCATGGACACTGGTAGGGATGAAGTATATAATTTAATGGAAATATTCTCAATAGGTTTAGAAGTATCATGAATATTATTTATTAATGACAAAAATATTTTATTAAATTATTTCACTTTCTCCTTAGTATCGATTTTAATTTTGGATAATTCTAAAACCAATACTGTTGTGGATTTATCATCTCCAAATTTCTTAGTGAAAGAAGTTTTGAATGCATTCCATCTTGTCTTAGATAAAAATCCAAAGTAGAGGCCTTTCCTTCAAAAGTGTAAGGAAACATCATGCAAGCCACATATTCATGTTCTACATTCATCCAATTAACTGTAATCATAAATATTTTAACATGATCTTCAACATAATCCTTCTTATAAGGGTCAAAATTTGGTAGAATCTTCTTAGGATGCTTAGGTAAAGGGTCATTGGACCATAGAACAAAAACCTCGTCCTGAGCGAGCCAAGGTTGATTATAATTTGGGTTTTCATTAGTGTTTGCATTAGAGTTATCCATATTTCCTTTGGGGCTTCGTGGAGGTTATTCTTCTGATGATTCTCCTCCTGAAGGATATATGGGGGTAAAAGGAGGATAATTAGGAGGATTGGGTCGTTGAAAAACACTGAGAGATATATATTCTTCAAAGTTTATCTTAGAAGTATTAGGTGCTTCTCTAAGGAAGTTAGAAATTTGATAATTTGGGGTTCCAGTGGTTGTGATAGCAATGTCACTTAGAGAACTTATTTCATTCGACCTCTCAGGTCTAGGTTTTCTTTTTCTCTTAGGTAGAGGGTATTCAACTAGTTCAAGTCCAATATTTCTTGTCATGACTCAAGTGAGGACACATGATTGTTGTAGTAGCTGAGAAATATCAGTAGGGATAAGAGTAGTAGAACTTGATTCTGTGGGATTTGTTTGGTGAGTACTATGTTAACCCAAAAGTTGAACATGTGCATGTAATGGAGTCAGTTGTGAGCTTAAGATATGATTAGGTTAAGGAGTATGAGATTAACTATGACAAGAGAGGTTTATTTTTCGATTAGAATGGGCAATGTTGACGGGTCCAAATGACATATCAACAATATAAGAGAGAACGCGCGATGGTAGATCCCAATTAGACCTATTCTCATTTGGGATGGAGTTTCCGACGAGTATATGGGCCTCGTTTCCACTAAGAATTAAAATAAGAAAAATGGGAAAGAAAATGAAATTAGCTCCCAAAGAGCTATAATTAATCCTAAGGATAATCTATCTAAAAAAAACTAATCTGATCTAACTACTTCTAACTAATCCCACAGGAGAAAAACTAATAGATGAGCAAAACTTAAAATGATACTTAGTTAGCATAAATAGTTCATGGAAGACAAAGTGTTTTATTTCAATAATATTGCAAATATTATTTCAAATAGTTGAAGAGGATAGCTATAACATCATCCTTGCACTCATTAGAAATCACAATAGCATAATAATTCTAGTGACTAAGCACATAAATAGTTCACATGATCAATACCTAGAAAACCTAAACCACAAATATTAGTGTAGAATAGTCCCACAAGTATTTGCAAATAGTCACAACTTCAAGATGTTTTCTTCTCTTTATTGAATAAGAAGTAATAGTATTGAATTTCATTATAAAGGGAAATAGTCCCTTATTATAATCAATGAGCTTTCTTTTATAAAACAAGAGAGAGATCCTTAAGCTCTCATGGTTGTTCGTTTTGTTTTCCCCCAATTTTTTTTGTACATTTTTTAAAATGTAGATGTGGGATTTACAAATGTAATATGAAGATATCCCTGGTTCGTTACATTCACCCTATGGTAGTTTACAAACAACATCTATTTAAACAATATTATTCACTCTTCCTGTTGTCTTCATCTTCTAAATTTCTTGAGTCATTCTAGGTGTTTCTGGATTTGACCTACTAAACAAGATCATTCTGGATTATTCTCCTTTGTATTTTATTTCTATTGAGATATTATTGGATCACTTTCATTGCCTTTAGCTTGAGATATAACTATTGGAAGTCTACATATCCCATTCTTCAACCGAATTCAAGTTCATTCTATGTTTTGCATTTTCATACAATTTATGCTCAATATTTATCACATATTAAAACCCCATCCTTTTCTTCTCTTCTCCATATTTCCATCGAGCCATCCTGGGCTTGATTTCATTCTTCGTAGCTCCAAATATGACTTCCTAAAGTCCACACATTCATTTCTGGCCCCAAATTCGTGGTATGTTGTTCTTTGTGTTTTCTAATGTATTTTGTCACCTGTCTAGACTAGATACCTTTTCCATTGTGTTTCTCTATCCGATAAATTTCCAATTAGGTATCATGGACCCAATTTTGACACATGCAACAAAAATTATTCCCATTTAAATATCGTCGCTCAGAAGCTGTCAATTTAGCCTGTGGGTGAATCTGAACCAATGATCTTCAACTTGGAAAAATGAGTCTTACTTGCATCAAAGAGTTCTTCATTTAGAAATTCAAATGGTTTAGCCCTTATGGATAGTTTGAATACGAATCTAGGTGGGCATGAGACCTGTGGCTCGTTTTAGCCAATTTTCACTTTTTTAATTATAAAAATAATTAAAGAAAAGAAACTAAATAAAATAAAATAGAAATAGAAAATAGAATAATTGTTTACATTATTTATAATTATTAACACAATTTAAAAGAAATGATTATTCCTAATCCTATGTAAAAATCAAATAAATTAAAATTAACTGAACTATTTACCACCCCTGCCATTAATGTAAAAATAAAAATTACTAAGGTTAAAATTAATAAACTAATAATGATTACTCTACCCCCCAATGGATTTAAACCTATGACCTCTGAGGAAGAAACACACATTTTTAACCATTAGGCCAATTCATGTTACTTATTCATCTTATTCCTTTATAAAACTAGTTATACATAAAAAATAAAAAAATTAAATAAACAAAAAAAAATATAATAAACAAATAAATAAATAAAAATAAAACAATATAAAATAGAATAAATAACAAAAATTAAAATTAATAGAAAAAAATTAAAAAATTAAAAAAAAACAATAAAACAATAAAAATAATAAAAAAACATAATACAATACCCTAACTCTCACACTCCACTCAACATTTCGACGACGACTCCACTCAACATTTCTCCAACGAAATCCATTCCATTTTCTTTGATGAACTCCATTCAACATTTCACCAATCACATGCACAGCATTCCAAAAATAAAATTATTATTTAAAAAAAATAATGGCTCAAAAGGGTTGCATTCTTTTCAAAATCATTATTTCACTAATTTTTATTAAAATATTATCCTAGGCCATGTTGTTGTCGTGAGAACATTCAACGACATCGACGATCCACACTGGGTCAAAATCCAAACCATGTCATGTGAGTATATTATATAATAATAACACATTTAAAATATTCCCCCTTTCATGCACGATCTTCAACAAATATTGTTACAATAACGTTTTGAAATAACACTTGTGTGCATATAATAATATCACAAATCTCATGGCATTGGCAATAAGAAAAAATTTAAAGAGGATAATATACTTCCCATACCATTTGGGGAGAGAGGAGTTGAAAATAGGAAATCCTTCCTAAAATGTAGGGAATCCTATAAAATAGGATCTAGGATAGTACGTGAGGTTTACGGGGAATAAAAAGGTAAAAAATGTATATACAAGTTAGGTTTAGGGAAAAATTTAAAAAAAAAAATTAAAATTAAAAAATTAAAAAATGAAATGAAAATTAAAATGAATATATATGTACTTCACCTTAGGTTTTAGTTAAGACACTAACAAATGGGTTGTTCGTTTAATCCAAATTAGCTTATCTCTATAAAAATAAATAAAAAATTACCCCATGTAAAATATTTAACGTGAATACATTTTCCCAAGTGATATTAAATACTTGAAGTAATATTAAGGGAAAATCATGGGAAAACAAAATAAATAATTTACAAAAAAAAAATAATATACATAAAATAAAATAAAATAAAATAATATATATAAAATAAAATATATACAAAAAAAATTACAAAAATAAAGAAAAACAAAATAAAATAAAATAAAATTACAAGTTAGACAATTAAGCTTAAATTGCAGAAGTTTAGGTTCCACGCCCCCTTAGTGTTCTGTCGATCAAGGTTTCGCACCTAGGGGCCGTAATTTAGGGAAAACCAATATGGTAGTATTTGAAAAACCAAGAATCATGGAGAGGAGTGGGGCATATGGTGACTAAGGATGTGGAAATTAAGTTGTGATGAAGGGAAAGTGAAGAAGGTGAAAGGATGATGCTTCGTGTGATGATTTAATGTTGCAAGTTACGACAAGTAGAAACATGACATTGTCTCCAACCAAGTTTGCATGACAGGTTATTCTAGTCGATATACACATCTCAAAGGGAATAAACACTCACATTGCAAGGAGAAATAATCGATTAGGTCAAGGAAAAAGGTCTTTCCATCTGACCACTATGCATGCGACAATTAGCTAAGAGGCATTAGGAGATGGTATGACAAGGACTCACAAATGAGAATCTGAATGGACTTATGTCACATATTTTGGTGAGATGTAAGAACAAAAGAGACTCA
>JASDQU010586699.1:0-15467 GCA_032191745.1 Picea mariana | reverse complement strand
ACAAATGTCAATGAAACATCATAGGTCAATAAGAATCATGAACACATTTTAAATCGTCATATCGAAAGGAATAATTGACACCCATCAAAGATATTTATCACTCAGTATAAAACACCCAACTCCCTCAATTTAGGAAAAAAAATAGCATTAGGCTCAAGCAATAGAGGATTAGGCGGTAGGATTGAAATTTTAGTAGGGGGGCCCTTTCCTTTCACTTATAAAATAAAAATTAAAGGGTGGTTGTTGCGGCCACAACAAATGGTGACACCATGGAATAACTCATTATCTTTGTTAATAGAATTCTAGGGCCTATACTTCAGATCTGAATTTTAAATATAAGCTAAACAAGACTACATAAAATTTTCAAATATTCATGGGTACCACAATGATGCTAAAATTCTAAAAGATAAAACCCAATACTTCTTGTACTAGTAATCCAACACACGTTTTCCAAAGAGCCAAATACTAATATAAATTTTTACTAGCTACACACTTCAGATTATTTTTGGTTTGACCATGGTTTTTCACTTTTATACAAGAAAACATCTACATAATTGTGTTCCTCATCTCTCTGTTCCCAACATTGTTTCACTTCCAACAAGCATCCATAGCTTCGAAAAAGTTTCCACGGTACCATACAAGCATAGCCCTACTGTCAGGAGGTGTCCATAGCCCCGATGGGCTTACTTGTACTTCCCACACTATTAGTTGTTCTTTCAACTTCCTTTTTTTTATTTTTTATTTCATAACATACTCACCCTTATATATGCATATATATATATATATATATATATATATATATATATATATATATATAGGGTCTGAAGGAAGCATGGTGATATGAAAGTTGATATTACTTTCCAGGTAAATGTTATGCATTTTAGTTTAACCAATAGGTCTCCCCAAAAACCATCATAGTATTGGTCATTTTATTAATGTGAAGTGGATGGAGCTCAAGGAAAAAGATAGACATACATTTTATTATACTTATGGATTTTCATGGTATGCTCAACAGGGACATGTGTTCCACCAAAACTATTATTTTAGTTTAACCAACAGGTCTCCCCAAAAACCATCATAGTATTGGTCATTTTATTAATGTGAAGTGGATGGAGCTCAAGGAAAAATATAGACATACATTTTCTTATACTTATGGATTTTCATGGTATGCTCAACAGGGACATGTGTTCCACCAAAACTATCAGTCCATACCCATGTATAATAACTTCATGAATGCACATTCATATAGAACATCCCATAGATCTTATGACTTGTAAAAGAAAAAAAATCTTCTGTATGTGATTAGAATTTGACCAACCCCTCATCGACATTTTAAAGAGTAATCCTCAAGGTAGACTAAGAAGTCACTTTAGTTTAGGCAACATACCCATATTCAAATAAAAAATGGATGTAATATGGAAAAGAAGAAAGAAAGAAGTGAAATCATAACTCAATTCATGAAAAATAAAGATAAACTAAGAGAACTCTAAATCTAGAATTTGAGTCATCCAGAAAGAATGAAAATTGGCTTGGAAATAAGAATAGAACCCAACAACAAGAAACCAATCTTGCACAAAAAATATGAAAGTTTTTTTTTTTAGTGAAATCTCATTAAGTAAGTCAAGGGAAATGATCGGTCAAGAAATTTTACCCATTCAGCATCAAACCCAATAGAAAAATTCCCATAGTAAAGGTTTGAAATGAAGGAAAAATAATATTGTTTGAATTGATAATGTTTTACAACACAATTCTCCACTCAAATTGTCACATACAATTTTTAATTTATTCAATGCAACATATCAATCTTCTGGGAATCTAGAAAAATGGGTTAATGTAGATGTTCAATCAAAATAGATTTTGAAAAAACAATTCCATGAAACATTTCACAAACCCATAAGCTCTTAAGATTTTGTGACATGAACAATTCCTTTGCAATTTTGAAAAAGATGAATTTTTCATTAACATAAATTACATTTCATATTCACCAAAGTGTCATTTTCTCTTTGCTATAAAAGATAATCATTAACCACATAGATTCAAGTAATTCAATTTGATACGAAAAAGAGGAAAAAATGATAGTTATGGAGGTCATCAAAATAGTCATTAAAATGACTCCAAACATTGACTAGATCAGAAATTGATATGTGAATAAATGAATGGGAATATATTTCTAATCAATTGTTGAATTGGTGACAAACTTGGTTCATTAATCAAACAATGTTTCAAAAGCATATGAGCAGCCAAGTTCATATTAACACTTCCCTAAGTTGCCTTCATTTCAAGAGAAAATCATGAGTTGTTGGTTGCACAAGCCATTTCCCCAACCTGCATAACAAAAGAGAATTATACGATCATCTCTCAGATAGTTTGGGAGAAACTCTTCCTCTAAATGACTAAGTTATTAAAATAAAATTAAAAAGAAAAGAAAAGATCAAAATTAAACTAATTCTAGGAAAAACGTGCTAATCTAATGTAAACTTAAACTAAGTGGGTTGGCATAAAAGTTATGCAAATCTCAATGTTGTCATCAAGTATTCATATGTTGTTCATTTAGTAAACTATTACAACCTTCTTCCTGAGATATAAGCACTATGTGATTTTCCCACAATATTCCATTTAACATTAAATTTAGTGTCATTGATTTTTGAGAGATTTGGATCATCTATACACAATGTATTGTTCCTAAATTCAGAATCAACCAAATTGAGTAAGAAAGACCATAAGACTTCAATTCCACCTATCCCCTAAAGACACACGTCCATCAACAAACTCGAGTCATAAAAATCAGATTCAAATATTATTACATTGCACCCAAAGGTATGTGTTTCCTTTAATTATGGATGAAAATGATGTGAAACATTATATGATCATGTTTTAGCCTTGTGAGAGGAAAGAGGAAATTATCATGAAAAGGGAGAAATTAAGATATTCTGGAAGGGTGTAAATGAGCTCAAGTTACAGCCTAAATAGATTGAATTCCCCAAGTGTAATATGGAAATAAGTGTGTAAGATCAAATTTTTGATAGGTGATAAGATTAGCATGATGGGTAAATTAATGGAATTGACATCTTCAAGTTCCCAACAGTGTTCCAAGTAGACAAATCATGCATTTCACTTCCTTGAAATGACATGTCGCATAGAGTAGTAGGAAACTGAAAATTTGAAAAAGAAGAGTGTGCAGCTTGACTCTCCACTAGATAGATTTTCTATTTAAAATAATGGGACATATAATCCAGAAAGCAAAATCAACAAGCTCATGAGAAAGAGGGATCCAAATAGAAGATGTTTAAATATGACCAAAATATACTTATCTTTTTATTATAAATAAACTAATTATGGGTTCAAGGGGTGTTGAAGAGTGTGGGGCCCAATAGATTGATGAGTTACAACCCGCAAGATATTCACATCTTGAAACTTATTACCATGGCTAAAAAATAAATGATGAATATTTGAAATTGAAATAGTAGAAGTTGCATTGACATATTTTGTAAAGATACTTACAACTCTCAATTATTTCAATGGATTCAACATGATGATGTAAGTGAGAAATAATTAAGACATGATAAAATTAGATCAGTCAAGAATGTAACCATAATGAGTGACCCAAAATCAACAAACCAAAGGGATGAAAAGATATTGTTCAAGAAAATATCAGGTCTGAAAATCTAATGATTGATAGTGTTAGGATCGAGTCTTTAGTCAAACAGTGCATTGGGGATTAAAAGATTGATCCCCAAGTAATTTTATGAAAAATATTATCAACAAAATATTTAGGTGACCATGTTGTCTAGAATTGTCGAAACATGCATATAGACAATGTAACTGAATGTCTTTTGTTGTTGTGTATTAGATGAAACTTGGTTGAAAGGAGATGCAAGATAATAAATGAAAATTATCCTTGAAAAACTAACAAAACAAAGAATAATACATGTGCAACCAATGCCCAAAAATTAAAACTAAACATACTATAAGAAAATAACTCAAAAGAAATAGAAAAGCAACTAAGCTCACTATGCTAAATAAGCCTATATAAAAAAATCAAGTTGGCTAAAAGTAAACGAAGAAAGCGTCAATTGGTAAAGATACCATTTCGACAAATACAAAACCAAGGAAAAATAATTTTTCTAAAGATATTCCAAGGAGATGGAGTGGCTTGGATTTCAGAGGTGCATAGTTTAGTCACTTCAAACTTTCAATTTACTGTGTGTGGAACAACAATCCCACTACTCATAAGAATCTTAGTTAAGAAAACTTTTTTTGATTAGAAATTATGTGGATATGAGTATGGGACAAATATTATTGTCCATTTTTATTACAAGAGGGAATGAACAATATGATTTATAAAATATCCCACTTGTGAGATAACCCAATGCTCAAATAATGATCTCCATAAAATCATTGATCTGAAAATTACCCAACACGTAGAAAATTCTTGAATATGAGATAAAATAAATTTTCCCAAATCAAAATTAAATTGCAAAATCCAATCAAGGGGAAAATTAGTGTGCAACTTTTACTATTTTTTTATATATTTGATGAGGATTTCATTCACTATTCAGCTAGTGTTATAGCAMAAAATKCCACACCTATGCATTTGTGCCATGGCCTAACCCTTTCCCTTGGCTTGCTAGACAAATTCCCAACTTGCCTCATGCAAGTCATCTAAAAAACATGTATTTTKAACATATCTGTGGTCTCCTTTCATGCAAAGCATGGACATCYGTGACTTCTCAGTGTAATACCCATGGATGCCCTACAAAATAATGAAAAATAAAATAATTCCAAGTTTTCGAGCGGGTTTTTCAGTTGGGTATGTTTCCAAATGTCCCTATGTTTGTACAAAATTGATTCCAACTTCCCTAACCCCTTGGGAAATATATAAAAGAACCATTGAGGGATAGGATGTGGAGAAGTATTTTGGTGCAAGGTTATGTTGTTGAGATGTAGCAAGCTTCCCTAATCCTTTCATGATATGAGTACTATAACCTAACTCAGAAAATCCTTTTCCAATGTTACTTCCTCTCGTATATATCCATAAGGTGTGCTTCTATCCTTATTGGGTTATTTTAGGAAGATATTAGTTTCTTAGTTGACGCTCCAAGGAATTTTGGAGGAACCCGAGTGATTGGCTCCGAAGAAGTGTCAGAAGACAGAATAGGTTGTAACCAACTTTCATATATTTTCAACTTTTTATCTCTGTACCTACTTTTCCTTGTTTTAGAAAGAAAAATTTCAATTCTTTACTTTTATTTATTTTGTAAACAAAAAGGAACAAAAATATGTTTGTTTTCTTACATATCCTTTCTTGAACCCTTTCCTCTCATAATTACAAGAAAAGAGTTACTTATTTAGCATTCAGGTAGTTGCATTTCCATAACACTTTGGTAGTGGTATCCTTTGATTGGAAAAAGAAAAGAATTTAGTGGTGCAAGTTTTTCACTATTGTTTGCATTCAAGTTTATAAAAATAAATTTGTAGTGTGCATTTCAAGGTGTCCTAAATCTTGCATTCAAAATGTTTTTCTTTCATTGAAAAGAAAAAGAGTTTCCTTTGTAAGTGTAGTTGCACCTATTTTTCATTTGAATAAAATGCATTGTGTTCTTATTTTTGATTAATTTTGGATTTAGTTAGAACATCACCAAAGTTTCATCCACACCCTTTCCGAGTAAAGAAAATACCATTAAAATTAACTCTTAAATAAAATCCATTAGAAACTTTCATTTTTCTAAGGTGGACGAACAAGTTTAGGCTAGGGCCTTGGTGTACGTTGGAGAGTAAATTTCTCCAAGTACACTAAACCAACATAGGTGTATGAGGTAGAGAGCGAAGAAGCTATTTGTCATATAGGTTTAGTCTAGAAGCTACTCTAACACAAGAGTTAAAAATGAGGTCACGTAAGGAACAATTGAGGAGATTCCCCCCCATATTTGGACCAAGTGTAGCATAGAGATCATGTATTGGGGGTTTCTATCATACCTATACCTCCATGAGAGGTGGTGCTTTCGAGGCTTTAGGATTTACTACCCTTCCCACACGTTCGATTGTGACTATCGACTGTACCCACCGGGCATCGAATGCGAGCTAGTAACCATAGTTGTTTCTCCTAGGTACATCAGTTGTATACTACTCCTAGGTACATCAGATGTATACTACGGAGGTTTTCTGTATTACCTTGGGAATATTTTGCATCACACATTTTAGTATTGCTGGAGGGTACCTCGCAAAGATAGAAAAATTGTGTCGGATAAGGTTGATCTATGGAGGCCAGGATAACTTCCTCTCATTCCTTCGTTCTTTGGCCCACGAGACTTAATCAACCTATGCCTTCGTTCAGAAGGGCGTAAGCCCACGTTTTTGTTATTTTGGTTGCAATAATTAATCCACTTGAGTCAAAATCTTAAAATAGTTGTTTGTGTTTGTCTTGTATTTTAGGGCTTTGTAGTGGTGTGATTGATGAACGTAGTTCAAATTTAGGGAGGAGAGTAGATTGTCACTGAAATTTGATCACTCAAAGTGGTTGATAAACATCCTCGAATATCGAGAAGAATTAAAGGCCATCCATCCAAGGAAGAGTTTAGAAATAATTCTCCTCTGTCTCCACAAAGGCATTGGTTTGATCCATATAGAAATTTCCTATCGCTCGATCAGAATGAGATCATAAACATTGACCCTCCAAAAGTTAATGTTTCATAACCAGAAGAGGTAGTCATTGAGAATCTTGGCGCTRAAGAGTTTTCTCTGCACTTTRATCCTTTTCTATTTGGGAATTTTCCATTTCCAATAGTACAAGTTCCACCTCCTAGATTGTACCTCGGTAATAGTATCCCTCCCCACTRGGCCACTATGGATGGAACTCTTCTAGTATCAGGTTCGGGAGCCCACAAAACTCCCACCTCGACGATAATCAATGGGGGAATATTTCCTCCTAGTATTTMTAACCAAAAAATGGGTTTGATTAAATCCACCATCACCACGTTGGCCAACAACATTTACTCRTTGGTCGTTGGTCCCACTCAAATTMTGAGTGCAGTCACATCGTTTTCATCAACACCAAACTCTTTTTCATATGAAATGTTGTTGATCGACATGCTTAATGTTTTGGTTATTTCTCAACCAACATCCCAGTCTTTGAATGTTGGTGTAGGGAGCACTATATCTCCTTACCAAKCCTTTTCTTGGGGTGAAGGTCACATTCCTCCATCATCCCCATTCATTGGAAGAAGACCTTTCCAGTCTTATGAACCTAACCCCCCATGGGTATGGGGCACCTATATGGGTAGTGTATCTCAATCCTCTAGTATGTCGTCTATGTTGATCCCATTCACACTGTACGGTGGGTTCAGGAGTAACCCTTTCATCACATCCACAATGTCAGCAGAAGGCAACACTTTCCTAGGTCAATATGTCCCCTAGAAAGGACCTTTTTCTTCACTAGCGACACCATTGGGGAGTGGCCCTCTCCAAGGCCATTGGAATCCCTCTCAACGAATGTTGCAAGGGGGAAACCCCTTTCTCGGTTAGTCTACCCCCATTCCAGGTCAATCTGTCCCATAGAAAGGACCTTTTTCTTCGCTAGAGGCACCATTGGGGAGTTCCCCTCTCCAAGGCCATTGGAATCCCTCTCAATGGATGTCACAAGGGGGAAACCCCTTTCTCCATCAGTCTACCCCCATGCCAGGAGTTTTTCCTTTCCATAGGGGGTCCATTAGGGGAAACCTTGATTTTCCTCTCAGGAACTAGATGGGTGGAGGATTTCCTCCATTCAACCAGGGACCATAATTTTTAATCCCAAGATCTGGTTCAACTGAAAACTCTATCTGGAAACCTAGTGTCAGTTTCAACATAGGACCTTCTTTTCAGGCAGCCAATTAGTCAATGACACAACCTAGGCTACCATTTTTGTCAACACTGTATCTTCCAGACTTATCCAAGTAGATGAATGATCCCATTCATCAAGAACCTAGTTGTCCTGCAGTCCCAACCAAACTACCTTCGGACATACCCAAGTTTGAAGAAAAAAATGGCAATGATCCACGATACCATGTAACAATGTTCCACTTTTAGTGTTTGTCCAACTTTCTTAATGACAATTCGATTTGATTGCAATTGTTCCAGCATACTCTTTCCAAAGGAAATACACTACCAAGTTGTACATTGAACTTGAAATGGGGAATTACTTGACTTTTGGTGATTTAGCAATGGTTTTCCTAAACCATTTCCAACTCCCTATCTAGTATGATGCCATGATAGAATTGTTGGCCAATTTTGAGTAAGACAAGGCTGTGCAAATTTTCGATCATATCAAGGAATGGGGGAGAAGGAAGAGATTTATTAAATCTATGGTTCCACCTTATTTTCTCCTGGAATGGTTCCTGAAATACATACTCCTATACATTTCAAAATATGTTGCAACTTTGGGAGTGTTTTCAGAAGAACAAGTGATCTTTTGGGCGCAAGATCTAGAGCTCATCTATTCTCAATCAAGTATTCTCTATCATATTATGCCAAATGTTCCACACTCTAATCTCTACTTGGAAAATCAAAATTCTAACCCACATGAAAATGGAATAGTAGGTTCTTCTCAAATGAAATATGCAAATGTGGCTACAAGCCATATGCAAAAACTTGTTATTCAACAACCTGTGGTTGGTCCAGCCTTTGGCTCGACCAACCTCACCACCGAGTATTCCGATGTACATTTCTTTCAAAAAAATACTTTGAAGGGTCCTCGACAACCCTTAGAGAATACAAAAGGCAAGGGTAAGAAAGGGGAAACAAAAAACTAATCAAACTAGGAAGTAAAGATAGGTTATGCAACGGAAAAAAAAAAAAAACTATCCTATTCTACCCTACTCATATTCTATGCTACAATGGATGAAAAATGAACTATGTAAATTTATAATTCCAATTTATCCATCCATATAATCCCAATCCCGAACAAACATTTTCATCATAAAATATTAGAAATAGAGCTCGGAAGAAAAATAGAGTGAAAGTGGGAAAAATTAAAACATGATAAAATCCATTCACCATATTAGATATGTCAATGTAATAATTCATGGGAATTGTTGTTTGTGAGTTTATACTTTAAGGCTATAAATTATACCGTCAAGGCATCCGTAAATGATTTAAAGGAATGATTTGGGAATAAGAAATCAAAGGAAGATTAAAATAGAATCAGTTTCTCAACTATCTCTGTCTTGCTTCCTGTTGTTCTTGGATGCTAATGTCTCTCTCAATAGCAGCCCATGAACGTTCTAACTGAACCCGGTTAGTTGCTGTTTGTAAAATGGTATTAAATAAATTCAAGACAATACTGGTTTGATCCTGAAGGCCTGGTTCAACGTTGGGTTGTCTGCTACTTGGGACAGTCATGGATGATAAAACTTTATTTATTTGTAAAAGGATTTTAATCAATTGTTACTTCATATTTTCCAGAGATGAGAACAAGAAAAACAATTTTAAAATTCAAAACAGTAATGTAAATACATTCGAGGTTGTTTCCTGAATTTGTAACAATTTTGAGAATCGTAAAATAACAAATAAACACTACAGAAAAATATGAGGCTTTAATCAAGAAAGAATCTCATATTTCAATAGACAATGATGAAAGAAAAACGAGGTTTCTAACGAGAGTTAAGTATTAAGGTACAAAAGTTTTATAGGTTTTAAAATTACTAATAGCAATTTCAAAGGAAAAACTATAAATCATTTGAAATCCAAACCAATCTGAAATATAAATCAATGATGTATATAACTTCAAATTGATTACTCGTTAGAAAAATATTGAAATAAAAATTCAACAAAATATAATAAACAGGGTTGAAGACACATAGCTACAATTTTGCAGGATTCATAATCTCGTTTGTGATCTATATTCTGATGTATTTGAAAACTGATATTACAAAATGGCTCTCTCCAAAAATTCCGAATCCTTTTCTCAGTCTTTCGAAACTATATTTATACATTTTCATCAAAATTTCTCGTTGGTGACTAACCAACTTCCTAATATTTCGGTTACATAAAAATAATGTCAACCATTTAAAATTTCTTTCTAATCTTAAATGATAAAAACATTTTAAAAGATTTTAAGCTTGCGTTGATGAACTTCCTTTCTCTGCTTCAATACACTGAACACATTTCCCCAAAAAATTCACAAAAGTATTGGGAGCATCTGGTAACTCATTTGCTTCGAATAAGAAAAACCTTTTTTGCAATTCGGGCAAACGGTTTTCTATCATCTTTTCTGTGAATTTAATAGTTTTCAACTTTAGATTTCACATCACCCTCCATTTGTTGATCTCTGAAATATTGATCAATTTAATTTTTGACATCTCTGTTTTCATTTCTTCCATCTCTTCTCTAAACCTTAGCTGGTGCTTGGCGATATTGATTTCGCCTAATAATCCAGAACAGTCATCTGTTCTGATATTCAATGAAGATCTTTCTAATAGATCAAAAATTCCCTGGCAATCTTCATTGACTTCTCTTGTTATTCGTTTATATTCGGCCAACTTTGCTTCCCACACTTTTATTATTATGTCTCCTTTAACCTGTTCAGAAATAGATAATTTCTGAATCTTTCCAATCTCTTCCTTTGATGAGAAAGCCACTCCCTTCTGAAAAGTTGTTCTAGCTGCTTTCACCTCCCTTTCATTCTGGAACACAATCTCCAAAAACTTATTTGTTTCTTGAAAATATTTCTGGACTACTTCCAGATTCAAGAACACTTTCTGTTGTTCTTCCTCTATTCTTACATATATCTCCAGTGTTTGTGTCCTGAAATTTTCAAGTTCTATTACCTGATTAGTAATAGAAATAATTTTATCTTGTAAATGTTTGTTTTCTTCTTCCATCTTTCGAACCTATTCCTGTGTGACCTGTATTATGAGTTTTTCCTCCTCCAAGTCTTTATTCTTTTTCTGGATTTCTTGCATATCCTTTAGTCTATCTTGTTCTAGACCCTTCTGTATTCCCCAACTAATATTTCTTTCATTTTCTTTCAATTTGTCTTGCAACTGAATTATTGTTTGGTCCTTTTGTTAAAGCATAGTTGTTAAATTGCCAACAGAATACATGTTTGTTGATGCTATAGCACCCATTGTACCCGCTAATTCTGTAGCAAATTCTCCATCCTTGAGTTTCTTTCCATCTATAATAACGCTATGCTTTTTAATCATCCCTTCTCCTCTTGGATGAATTTCCTGTTTCAAGACTGCTCTTCGCTTTTTACTTAAAAAGTAATCTGATGAGGGGATTTCATCTCTTGAAATAGGCTCTAGATCACTGACATNTTAAATTGCCAACAGAATACATGTTTGTTGATGCTATAGCACCCATTGTACCCGCTAATTCTGTAGCAAATTCTCCATCCTTGAGTTTCTTTCCATCTATAATAACGCTATGCTTTTTAATCGTCCCTTCTCCTCTTGGATGAATTTCCTGTTTCAAGACTGCTCTTCGCTTTTTACTGAAAAAGTAATCTGATGAGGGGATTTCATCTCTTGAAATAGGCTCTAGATCACTGACATATAAAAATCCTTCATGGGGGGTTCCAAAAGTCGACTGTAATGGAGTTAAAGAGGTGATAGGACTACCAAGTTCTGTTGAAGCTGTTCCTCCTATCTTTTCTGGAACATTTTTCATGATTTCTGGAATTGTTCCCAGCTCTTTTCTCTTCTCTGTTCCCGTTTCTTTTGTTTGAGAACCCTCTGTATATTGGGAAGGTATCTCGGTGTTTTTCAACTTACCTTTGTTATTTTCTTTATCCTGTATATTAGTTTCAAACCCTGGAGGGGGTTCTTCCTGTTCTGGCGGTGGGGTCGAAATTTCACCCTGTAAACTCTTAGGTAGGCAACTTCGCCTATGGCTTTGAAAAGATGTGAATCCAATCTGTGATTCGGGTGGTAAGGCCTGGAATCTATTCAGTACCTCTTCATAAGAATTAACATCTTTAAATATATCATCATAAAAAGATACTTCATGTTCATATGCCTTTAGATTACAATGTATGAAATGCCTACTTATTACTTGGTAGGGGTCATATTTTCTGTGCTTAATATCTACTAATTTCACTTCTTCTAAAGACTCAGCTTCTACCATAGAATGGCCTAAATTTGATAAACAAAATTTCGCAACATGAACAGGGAAAGATGGCCATGATTTCTTCTGAAGTGCTTTTAATTCCAATCCAACACAGCCCTTGACTAACTGATAAGATACTTCCCTACACACCAATCTATCTGTTAGGAATTTAGGGAGTGCATGAGGGGGAATGGTACATCCATAAACCCTAATATAGAAAAATTTTTCCTCAATAAACCAGTCTGCAACTTCTTTAAGACTTTCTATGATTGTATCAGAAATGCGAGGGGGTTCGCATCCAAAAAACATTTTGTGCATGGGAATAATAATAAAATGACAAACCTCGTAAAATGCGTCTTTAGCATTTTCTTCCCAGAGGGCCGAGTGATATTTATGAATAGGTTCTGGACATGAAGTACTCCAAATCCAATTCATTAATGGAAAGGGAGTCATAAAATAGATTGCATCCATAATGTAGGCAGACATATAAAAAGCTGTTGGTTGTCCCTTTGACTTGGCTGCTTTGTAGTTTAAAATTTCTTGTGTTAGGTTATCCGACAAAATCTTATGCCAGTTAAAACCATTTCCTTCTGAAGCTTCCTCTAAAAAGGGTACCCAGTCTGCATGAAAATGACAGGGATTTTTTCTCTCGAAAAGTCTGCATAACATAATGGCTATATAAACCATGTATTCATTTAAGGAGGCTGTAGCATAAATCCCATGAGCATCAGATCTAAACTTTTCTTCAGACCTTTCCCATCCTCTAATCATATTGGGATATGTCTGGTCTGCCTCAATACATTCCTTTCTCTGAAACTCAGCTAAAAATTCAGCATTAAAAGTATGTTTATGATTCGGCGAGAGTTTATACATTACTTGAATGTGCTCTGGTCGGAATGAGCCGATGATAGCTCCTTGCTCATTTAGAATGCTCCTTGTTGGGATATCTACCTTATCCAGAGCCCGGCTGATCATATCGGTGTATGCCACAAGCCTCGGACGCGCAACAATCTTATGAAGCTCTGACTCAGCTATGTCCCGGAAATGATTTTCATAGTCAAGATGAGCATTCTTAAACTCATATTCCAGTAAATATGAGATTTGAGTCCAAGATTTAATAGAATCTATAGCATGTGGAGTGGTATCAAAGATAATATCTCCTTCCTGTGCAGCTTCATTTTTCTTCGGTGCCTTTCTGGGTCCCATGACTTCTGTGTTTAATTGAAAACCTGTCACAGAAAATGGATGAATGAGCTCATCTTAGAATGAAAACACAGACATTCGAATGTTTATTTTGAATATATTTAAAAAATGACAAGATTTTCACAGCTGTCATGAATTTAAAGCTCTTAATGCGAAAGATATTTTACCGAGATACGCTTTTAATGTCCGTATTTAAGTACCTTCGAGTTTTGAAGAAAACGATAAACCTACTTAATTGGCAAGTGAAACATAAATGAAAACCTAAGAATGATTACCATTAATCTTGTTTTTTAAGAAAAGGTTAATTAATGTTAATCATAATTTAAATTTGAAAACTTCATTTTTCGGGGTTTCGGAAATCCTGATGTCGAGAGGTATGTAGTTGATGAAAAAACGATTTCCAAAAATGCGAAATTGCGAAATCACAATGCTTTAATTAAGATTTAAATGCTTTTAGCACATTAATTAATTGAGATTATACCTTTTCGGGATTTCGGAAATCAGGATTTCGGGAAACATGATGACAGGAGACATGTGTTATTAATAAAATCCGATCTCCGAAATCGCGAAATCGTGATGGCTTGTTTGTTTTAAACATGACTTAACTTATCTTGATTAACTAAATAATCATGATTAGGGCCAAAACATAATTAGTTTAATTTAACGTGACTTATGGATCGGGGTTTCAGAAATCGGGATTTCGGGAACCATGATGACAGGAGACGTGCTCTCACAGAACCACGAATCCCGAAATCGCGACATAATTATTTTAACCCTTAACCTTTCTTAGAGGAGACTAAATTAATTCGTGTTTAAATTAAGATTCCAACATTTCGAGAAATCGGGGATCAGGGTTTCGTGATTCGATTTGCATAAAAAAATTGTTTGCAAGAAACCCCGAATCCCAAAAATTTAAAGTTTAATTTAAAAAAATCGTAAATTTAAATTTTCAACCCGTTTTAAATAATTTTTCAAAAAAGCATCGGAAAATTTATATTTTTTGTAAACCTTTTTCCGTTTGTTATCCAAAAAACAAATTGACAAAAAGGTATCGTGAATTTAGAAATGAAGAAACTATTGTTTTAAGAAAGCCGAAACCCAAAAAACACAAAAAATAAAAATCTAGGCCTTAAGGATAAAGATTTTAAGATCTGTTTCAACATAGGCTCCAACTGGGGACCTCGTCTCCCTGTGGGACAAGGAGAACATGTAGACTCAGTGCCTTCATTGGGTAAATGGTGTCAAGGGTTTATCACTGCTAAACTGCTAA
Source organism: Picea mariana (assembly GCA_032191745.1). Classification (NCBI taxonomy): domain Eukaryota; kingdom Viridiplantae; phylum Streptophyta; class Pinopsida; order Pinales; family Pinaceae; genus Picea; species Picea mariana. The sequence continues at coordinate 910 of JASDQU010586699.1, read as the reverse complement.
AGGAGAGGACAAAGAGATTTCATTCCAACCTTTGAAAATCTTTTCAAAACTTCTTATTTGTTTTAAACTCAGTTGTAGTCTTCTTCATAATATTCTCCTTCTCGTTCTGAATTTATGTTAGCATTAAGATGATTAAAACAATCTTAGGAAACTCAACAGATTTGTAAATTTTAGCTTGCATCAATCGAAATAAAATTTATAATTTTTAATTGGGGAGCTCTATCTTGACTTAAGACGAATATCCGGTTTCGAAAAACTGATAACTAGAATAGAGTGATAGATAAGTATGACAACCTTATAGACACCTCAGATATTGCTTCACTACCAGCGGGCCTGTTCAGTACCTCAGTGAAGTTATCTGTCTCTTTTTACTAAATTTCCTTTCACCGCTTCGAGTGCTAATTATATATTTATACTTAGATATTGCTTCNAAAAAACAAATTGATAAAAAGGTATCGTGAATTTAGAAATGAAGAAACTATTGTTTTAAGAAAGCCGAAACCCAAAAAACACAAAAAATAAAAATCTAGGCCTTAAGGATAAAGATTTTAAGATCTGTTTCAACATAGACTCCAACTGGGGACCTCGTCTCCCTGTGGGACAAGGAGAACATGTAGACTCAGTGCCTTCATTGGGTAAATGGTGTCAAGGGTTTATCACTGCTAAACTGCTAAAGGAGAGGAAAAAGAGATTTCATTCCAACCTTTGAAAATCTTTTCAAAACTTCTCATTTGTTTTAAACTCAGTTGTAGTCTTCTTCATAATATTCTCCTTCTCGTTCTGAATTTAAGTTAGCATTAAGATGATTAAAACAATCTTAGGAAACTCAACAGATTTGTAAATTTCGTCTTGCATCAATCGAAATAAAATTTTTAATTTTTAATTGGGGAGCTCTATCTTGACTTAAGAC
>JASDQU010586697.1:44990-63099 GCA_032191745.1 Picea mariana | reverse complement strand
ACAGGTGTTGTCTGATGCGCTACCACTCGAAGGGGTACCAACAAGGGTTACAAGGGTGGCCAACAGATGTGCGCTTAAGAACCACTTGTATTTCCTGCGTGTATGAATCCCTCAACCATGGGTTTATGTGCGTAACGACAGATCTCTGTGGCTTAAAGACGCCAGAATATGTCTCTACCCTAAAAAAAAATTCCCACAATTTCTGCCAAGGAAAGTGCTCTGATACCACTTGCAAGATACCAGATATCATAAATATGCAGAACAAAAATAAAATGCTAGAAATGGTAGAATAACAGTAATATATCCAGCATAATCTCCACAATAACACATAAATGATATAAGAAAAACAACAAAAATAACACTTTGATTCAGAAAGCAATGTTCACAGGCCTCTTCGAGGGGGCAACCTCCAATCGAGCAACGCTCTGTTAAAATAATTTCCAAGCTAGGGTTTTCATACCCTCGACCCTTATTTATACTAAATATGTCTATCAAGAGAAGCATCTAGAGGAAGATCCTTCTAGAAGCAGAAGCTTCTATTAGGTCTTCTTACATCCACCTTATTCTAATTTATTGAAAGGCCTTATTAATATTGACCTTTATTACATCTGAATATATTGATCTACCTATGTGTGGGTTAGGACCATAACATATTTTGATGATTGTTTTGTTTCATCAAACATTGAATGGGACAAATTTGCTCTGCATGCTTAGTTAGTCATCACACACCCTTCAGGATGGGAATGTCTCCATACTGTCCAGAATTTGATCGATAAAAAAGGCTACCTAGGTAGCCAACATCAATATGTTCACCACTTGATTGACACGTTGGAGAAATTTAATGAGGAAACCTAATGTTAAAGCTTGTTGAGGTCTTGCATGGTCAAAATGCACAATTATGAGAAAAAGGAGCATCAAATACCAATGGAATCTTACAATTGACATTATCCTGAGCCTAAACAATAAAGAGCAGTCAAATTTGAAGTGTGTTTTTTACATCAAAGAAAACTTTAGCATAAGGATGGTTAGAGGGTCAGGTTAATCATGACAAATATTCAAAAATGTGACCAGTGCTTGGTAAATTTTCTTGGAATAAAATTAGCATTGCCAAATTTATGTTGAGGAGAAATCTTAGGCTCATGGACAATGTCCAAGCATTAGACCACATCCATGGGCACTTCATTTATTTTGACAGATACCACAATGCCAAATTTATTAGCCAATTTCTCAATTTATAACCCATCAAGAGATTGATGAGCAATCATGAGAGCATGCTAGAGGAGACTGAGTTCAATTAATCCACGAGAAGCTCTGCTATAAGTTGGAGCTATTGTTTTTTTTTTTTGTAATTCCGGCTAATTTTGACATTAACTGCTTTGTTGGTGGATAAAGGGTCCTAAATCAATGCTTAGAAAAAATTCAGTTAGGTTAACCTCAAAGCCTCCTTTCTGTTTAATTTATCTTTAATTTTTGCATTCTTTTGAACATTTAAATTTATGGTTGCAACTGGAACTGTTTTCAGGGGTTAATTTTTATACCGTTGTGCTAATCCTTCCTAGTATTTTCATTTTTATAATAGGAAGGTGATGTTAATTCTCAATAACAACTGCTAAAATACATTCCTATTCATAATCAAAGAAAGTTGATTGGTGGAGCAATAAGTAAGAACATCTACAATTTCATTCGGGGTGGAGATTGATTGATCATATTTATCTGTAATTGTTCTTTTTTAGTAGAGATTGAATATCAACACGTCCCTAATTTGGCATTTTAACTAGCATTGAAACCATCGAGGGCACCTTCTGCAGTTGGATAGTCCTAGTGTTTCAATGCTTTGTACATATTTTAATTATTGATTCAACTACATAACAATTTTCACAATTTCCACAAAGTGGGATTGTGGTGGTAGCTACAAATTGTTTTCTTCTATCAGTAGTCATCTGCACAACTCTTTGTGTCAGATTGCTTCTTCTAACAACAATTCCTAGATCCAAATATCATCAATGTATATTCCTCAATTCCACCAATTGATATGCATGATAGGGCATGGCCTTGTATGTCTTCTGTCATTTTCTTTCATTGTATTGTTGATATTGTTGAGTCAAAATTTTAATTTCATTGTGGCACTTCTATAGTGATTATGAAATACAAACATAATCTAGAAATCCTACCAAATATTTACTTACTAACTTGTTTCTACTTGCATATTCTCTAGAGGAGTCAACCAAAGAATGAATCAAATGCAAACTCTATTGTGAATGGAAGTACTTATGTCCCAAAAACCCACGAGTTTGTACTTGGATCATTGTGAATGGAAGAGCTTATGTTTAAGAAACCTTGAGTTTGTGCTTAGATAATTTACAATAGAGTTTGTGCTTAGATCATTCACAATAGAGTTTGTACTTGGTTCATTCTCTAGCTGAATTAGCGAGAAAATGATGCAAATGCTTGTAAATAAATATGTGGTAGGCATTATACTCGAAAATATATCGAATACCCCAGCCTACAAAAAACAATGATGAAGAACTGGAATATGCAAACTCTGCCAGTGGTATGATAGAAAGGTTAAAGAAGCCCCTTTTAGGTTGATATATTTAACTACATAAATTCATTTTTTTTCATGTGTTTTAGTCATATATGCAATGTCAACTAAAAAAGTTCAATTTATATATTAGGAAGAGAAAAGTGATTAATTTTGTTCTTTTACAAAAATATTTGGTCCACTTGCAACCTTGAGATGAATTGATACATGTGGTTTACAACTTTACAATTAATGTAGATCCATAGATCATTGCCCTTGTTGGATGAAAATTCTTAGCACATAGAAAACATCTACCATTATTTTTATAAACACCAAAAGACTTAGTTATTTTGCACCCCATCATTTATTGAATCAAAGTAGAGGATACCATCCATCCATTCCTTATTTACTGTCGTTTCAATAGCACCTTTTTTAGGTAACACTCACCAACATAGAATGATTTCTTGTTGTCGGAAATTGTAGTTATTATTAGAATAGTATAAAACAATGTATGATATAGTTCAAAGGCATAGCCCTTTGTAAACAAATAAACTATTATCTAATGGAATAGTTTTTTTTGCAATGCACCCCACTCTAAGAATGTTAAAAAATCATTGGATCCAAAAATGTCTTTTATCCTAATATATTATGCCAAAAGTACAAACATAGGAAGCGATAACATATGGAAATAAACAAATAACGTATGTAAATAAACATCACTTCTTAACAAGTACACATGTAGGAAATAATCACATATGTATGCCAAAAGTACAAACATAGGAAGCAATAACATATGGAAATAAACAAATAACATATGTAAATAAACATCACTTCTTAACAAGTACACATGTAGGAAATAATCACATATGTAGATAATATATATCTCCAAAGTCATCAACTCATTATAGTGATAAAAATGCTTTAAAATGTTGAATAGATCCATGCTTGCAAAAAATGTAAATTCATGCAAGGTTTCATAAATAACATTTGTTGGTACATGATGAGTAATAGAAAGCACATGCACTGTATACTTGCAACAACATATAAATTTGAATATAGTTAATTGTTTCTACTAATTAGTAGTGATTCTTTTATTTTCTAGAGTGTAAGCTTTAGTAGTAAATATATTACATAATGTTGTATTTTTAGCATCCCTCATTTATGTAGATTTTTCTAGAATGATTTTTGGTACATCCATACTTTGCATTTATTCTACTATAACACGTTTCTAGGAGATTCTTTATATATAACTATTCTAAGTATAGCTGCAAGTTGAAAAAATGTTTTCAGAAGACACATCTTGTTGGAATTAGAGTCCTATAAAATTTACATTTATTTCAATATTATTTTTCTTCATATGACAACCTCTTAGGATCACATATTCCAAGTCAATTGGTATCTAGGAAAGTGATCGTTTTTCTTGAGCCTAAAATACCATGAATAAATCTTTAGCTAGCTTAAAGTCAATTTTAAGATATTGGATATATTAGTGTAAAAATGTGTCATGCTATTAAGGCCAGACAACCATTATCATATAATCATATCATTGCAATAAAATGAGAGATTGTTAGATAAACTTCAACTTACAATTTTCATTAACACTCTCCTTGTTAATATTAAGATCATATGTCTTAATAAACCAAAAAATAAACTTGGGAGAATTGCATGTCCAAATAAGAGGACCATTAAAGGTGAATGAGGTTGGGATTATTCACATCCCTTAATCTCATATTTTTTTTCTCTAGAAAATAAAGTCTCAAACTAAGGGAAAGGATTGACGAAGTCCCATTAAGTCTTAATAGGCTATCTATCAGTTAAAATCTATTAGCAACCAATGTAGTCGCATGGGATTCTTTAAAGATGGTCGATGTAGAAGTTGCCATTGTGTTAAATATGTCATGTTAAGGAAATCAAACAATAAATTAGGAGGTTAAATACATATGAAATAATATCATAACCTTACAATATAATATAGGTTGACAAGTGTGAATGATAAGTGATCCACAAAAGTTTGGCATAAAAAGAATGGTGAGAATTGGTAGACCTTATGCAACACCTTAAATATTCATGTGGGAGATAATCTATTCATTCACTCATATTTGTTATGATCAGACTTCAAGTTAGTATGAAGATTAAGAAAAAAATCCATATTCACGTTTTCATGTTTGCATCGATGAATATTACTTTGATAAAACATGCATGCCAAACCTTGAATTGAATTGCAACAATGGAGTCGTACACAAGTTTATAAATGAAAATGCAAAGTGATTCAATAATGCAAATATGGAGGTGTTCTCATGAACAAAATAATCTAGCAATGAAAATCTAATAAAAGTGTTTTTAATTCAATTTACTACTATTACCCCTACTAAGTAAGAGACTTTTACCCCCATATAATTAATGCCCATTAAAATATTGTTGTAAAATGGATCTTATATTGGAATTTGGAAACAACAATCCTGTAACATGTTTGAAACTCATACACTTGTACTGTTATGAATGAATTGTCATGGCTAGAAATGTTGTTATTCTACAAAACTTGTCAAGTTTTCTCTAAATAACCATTATAAATATAATGGATAAATAATATATAAATATCAAGGTAAATGCAACTTACAATTTTGTTTACCAACACATAACATTGAGCAGATGATGATATACTGAGATCAAGGCATCAATGTTCCCAATTAACCATAAGCTCAACTCAAAGGCCTAACTAATATGATGTAAGGATCTTTTGAGAAAATAGGTTTTAAGTTGTACATAGACAAGAATGTCAAGAAATAGTCCATAACAAAAGAGTTGTATATTACAATAAGTATTTCTTATACCTATTCATAGGGGATATGACGTATTGGAAATATTATTACTATTAATTTAGGAGAAACATGAAGAGTCATAGATGAATAGAAAGTCACCAGACCTCTTAGAAGATGAAACCAAAATTTATATCTCAATATATTTATATGTGACTCGCATTAATAAAATTGATTCAAGCTTGGATTTATTCAAGGCTTGTCAGTGGTATCAGAGCCATGGTGGATTCATTTATATGGTAAGTGAGTTTGACCTCGCTCATCTCATTTACTTACACGTTGTGGTGAATGAAATATTTAGACTCCACCTAGCGGGGCCGTTTGGGTTTCCCCACCCTTCTGTAGAGAACTGTATCGTATTGGGTTATCAAATCCCTAAGAGGACTCAAATTCTAGTGAACCTTTGGGAGATTGGGAGGAACATGAAGTCACACCAATTGGGAACTCTTGTTGTGCATTTTGTGGTGGCACAACTCATGCACTATTTCAACTAGAATCCCCCCCTTTAACATTGATGTGCAGGAATAAGACATGATTGAAAAATATACATTTAAAATTCCCATATCCCATGACCTCTTCATTGTTACCACTCTTCACTTTACCATTGTAGCGTAACTCTACAAGTATATTTGTATTACCAACTGCTTACATTTTGTTGACTACAACACAAACACACCATGTAGAACTTGTCGAAATAAATCCCTTGTCTTGTAGAACTTGTTCAAAATGTCATTTATGGGACAACCTAGTATCTACCCAATAGCAACTTATTATATCTTTTTAATAGAGATTGTTATTGTATTGCATATATTGTTTCCCATGGTCTAGTAATAAATTTGGTTGACAAAAAGAGTGCGTTCCATTTCATGCAGATGCAACGAAATATATATAGATATTCCGTTGGTATCCATTCCATTGTATCCTCAATCAAATCATTCGGTAATTGAGATACTAAGTACCCCCCAGTGTATACATCGCCCATTTTCAAAGTTTAACCCCAATATATGATCAATAATTGTAGAGAAAAGCATCATAACTAGCTTGTATTGACATTGTTTATATTTTTGAAGTGATTTTGTTTATGAAGATGCATTCTTTTGTCTCAATTGTTGGTGTGGTACTTATTGGCAAAGAAACTTATCTAGAATAGTCAAGAAAGATTAAACATACTCTTATCTTCAGTGATCTTTGGGATGGTATTTGTGATGGAGATACTTCACCTATCAAACCTACAATAGATAAAGAGCTTGTAATATGGATGCATAAAGATAAGAAAGCACATGCCTTAATTGATTCTTCTATGAGTGAAGATGTGAGTTGTCACACTAGATATATCGAAGATTCTTGCAGTGCTTTGAATAAGTTGAAATATTTTCACATTCAGAATTGGAGCCAATTCAATTGCAATTGAAGCTCTTCAACCTAGGGTTGAAAGATAACGATCCCATGGATTTATCATTGAAATTTAAATCCATCATGCACAACATTGATGTTGTTGTGGATCATTGGTCTCATGACCTTCATCAAGGCCATCTACCCACATATTCTCACTATCTTTAATCACTTCAAGCCATTAGCCAATTTAAGTCCCTCAATTTTGAATCTTTGATGGAGACAATTGCAGAACAAACTATGTTAAAAAAGGGAAGAATCAATGACATGATTCTTCTAGAGGATAAGGTAGTTAGAGAGGATATATAAAAAAGTATTTCAGAGGCAGGGGGTAGGCATAATGAAGGTGAGAGATCAGATCTTCATCGTTTTCTTTGTGGAAAGACTGAACATGATTCAAATACATCTAGGATCACACGGGAGAAGGTTAAACAAAATCAGGGACAAAAGGAAGAAAAAGGTAAAGCTCTTGAATCCACTCATTTGTTATTGTCCATTACAATATTGGCATAAACAAATATTTTTTTCAAAACTTCATTTGCTTCTTGGAGATATGCATGGTTGCTTGGCACTGGTGCTACTTACTACATTAATTTTTGGAGATACTTCTTTGAGGAATTGAACGACAATGTAGAGGGTACACTGTAATTTACAAATAGATTCAATCTCAAACCTATGTAATTTGGCATCATTAGGATCATATTTATTGGATTCCTTTATTTTCATTTGCATAATGTTCTCTATCTTGAGTTGTGGATGAACTTGTTGTCTCTTGTGCACATTGGATAACAATGCCATACTATTCACATATTTGATGGAAAAGTTGAAATAAGGAGCTCTTATAACAACATAGTCACATGACAAGATGAGAGAATGAGATATTGTTCATGCTGAAAGGGATATCTGCACGGGCATACCTCCCTCACCATGATGAAGGTACATTGTCATCTAGTCTCTTGTGATATGCTAGATTTGGGCACGTAAATTATGATAGTCTTCGTATGTTGATGAAAAATGGAGTTTATGTCTTGCCTACCATTCCAAAGAAATTGAAGCAATGTGATGCATGTATCCTTGGTAAACATATCAAGCAACCTTTTTCATGATTCCACTTCGAGAGCATGCAAAAAGATAGAGTTCATGCACTCTGGCCCATGCCTGTTGCATATGATTTTGGTAATAAATATATCATGAATTTTATTGATGATTACATGAGGATGTATTGTGTTTACTTGTTAAAACACAAATATCAAGAATTTGAAACATTTAAAAAATTTCATGTATGGATTGAAAGTGAAGCACAATCCCGTATTGGCACAATTTGTATTGATAATCGAGGCAAATATACTTCTAATGAGTTTTAAATCTATTGGTGTAGAAAAAAGAATGAATAGGAGTACGTTCCATGCTATTGTTCAAGAATGTGAAGTTGATGTTTTGGACGGGATTAGCATTGATAATAATTGACAGAGTAAGGCTCACACCTACTCTGGTACCATGTTGACGTTTATAAGGGTCAATAGAAGAATTGATGGAACCAAGTCTCCCTCATGTTTTGGAATAGTTTACGCACAAGTGTTCTAGAGAGAGATAGGTCTAGTGTGCTTGAGAGAGTGAAAAAACCAAGCACAAGTTCTGAAAACACAAATACACAAGTATGGCTAAGAAAATATGCCAATGACAAGAGAGAACGCCAAAATTAAGTAACTTTATGCTTATAACACTTTGTATATCAGATCTAGAAGATTAGAATATGAGATGAGACAAATGAGAGCTTGAGTTGTGTATTTATCTACAACTCGAATAAACAACTCAAGTGATTGTCCCTTCAAGAGGGGGTTATGGGATGACAAAAGAATGTCACACACTCTAGGAGGGTTATTGGGCCTATATGTCAAGTTTGACTAGGTTGGCCTTAACCATACCTAGTAATACATACAAAAAAATACAATATGACCTTTTTAGACATGATTACAAGTACATAATGGTACATATGAATGGGTTGTGGCCACATGTACATATCACACCAATAATTCTAATAGACTAGATCCAGATCTGGATCCAACTTGCATGTTTTGCAGTAAATGGTCCTGAAACCGAATTAAATTGTTGGATCTGTTTATAATGTCGTTTCTTGCAAAACAAACAACATTTTAAAGAGAAAAAAAAATATAAATTACAAAAATTTTGTAAAAACAAAAAAGCCAAACTAAAAAACAAAAAGTCGTGAACTTGAAGCTATAAAACACCTTGTCCCATCCCATTTTAACACAACTACTAATATCTTGAGAAAAATCGGCAATTTTTGTTTCATGGTTATTCTTACATACGTATATACTGTAATATGTTGTTTCGTAGCTGTATTCATGTTATATTTTGTAGCTTGAAGGTACTTCTGCATTGACAACACCCAATATGTAAAAGAGATTGAGCAAATGTCTCTCTTAAGTGAGTTTATAAAGTGATTTTATAAAGTCAAGTTGAGCCTTTTAATATTTAATGGGTAAAAGTGACTTTATGAAGTGTGGGTCACTTAAGAGATTTAAGTGAACTCAACAGATGATTAAGTCATGACCGTTGATCTCAAGAGGGAAAGATTTGATCTTGAGTGTCTATCTCTTTGGAAGATCAAGGGTTAAGACAATTACTCATTAATAAGTGAATAAAGGCAACACTTGAGGGATAGTGGGACACACTTTTTGAGGAGAGCTTGGAGGGAAGTTGAAGAGGCACACTTTTCATGAACGTTTGAGCTGAAGGAAAGAGAGAAACAACAAGGAGGATTGGCATGCATCCCAAGGAGAGAACCCAACATTTAATGTAGTCCATACAATTGTTACAGGAAGGCTGTAAACCGTTTATTGTTGGCCATACAAAAAGAGTAAGGAATAGAAATCGAGGCAGCCATTCAGCCAAAGTCTGACACGATTTCCAAGTGACTTTGCTAAGAGAAACCCATATAGCATGGTATTGTACCATACATCAGAGATTTGGGAATAGTTTTCTAGGAATATTTTGTTGTTGTGTTGACTGTACATGGCCGTATAGTCCATACAATAGTTTGGCATGTTTTTCAAGGAATACTTGGCACATAAATCTATGTGGATTGTTGGCACATTTTTTTAAGATAAGTACTAAGTATTTTTTGCTGAAAATATTTCTTCTGTAAACTCAGAATTTTCCTATGAGCTCAATAAAAGAAGAATCTCCTTGACTAGTTTTTCCCTTGTGGGTTTTTCTAGGGGCATTGCCCAGAGATTTCTTGTGTCAAATGAGCAGGTTGAATGATGTCCATTGTTCATTTATTTTTCGTTGCTAAGTTTCAGATCTTAGTCATTTAGTGTTTATGCTCATAGTTCTAATTGCATGTTGAGTTAACTTGGATTTATTGGTGACTAACTATTGGAGGTTGAAATCTAAGTTTTTGGCTAAGTGTTTGTCTGGTAGATTTTTTTTAAATTCAAAGTTTGCAAGAAATCAGGTGGATCCATATCCATTTGTGATCAACTTAGACAAAATCTTTAGATTGGGTGTTTTAGTGTTTAAAGAGCCATAAAACATATATTGCACATATTCTTGGTTATTGTGCTTTGAATCGGGTCTAATTTGTATTGTGACATTGCACTAATAGAATCAAGGACTGGATTGTTACCAATTTGATATATTATAAGTTGAGAGTTGGATATGTTTACGAAGTGGAATCAACAAGGTATGAATGTTTTGTTCTGTACATACATAAGGGGAAAGATGAAATTTGTTCTAGTCTCAAGTATATGATGCCAATTCCTAGTATTTCTAAATGGGATTGCAAATTATATTTTTATACATGAAGTTGGGAGTTGAAGTTGATACATTTAGGATGGAGGAATAAAGAACATATCAACGGTTTGTGTTAGAATTATCCAAACATATTTCAAAATTGTGATCTCCTGACATAAATTATTGCGAGTCACTAGAGTTTCATGTTGTGTTTGGGGACATGACTCTCCCTGCTAGTTAACTATATAATAAAGATTTTAATTATCACTCAATTTTCGATGATCATTTTACATCATTGGTTTTTTTTGAGATATTCATTGACAAAACAATAGATGTCATCTTTGGCTTTTGCAAGTGAATTTAGACTAAGCATATTGAACTATATCATACAAGCATATGATTATTTGCACACACTCCATATTGCTTCATTTTTTTCATTTATTTACTCTTTACTAAAATTTTCATTATAGATGTGCTTTGTGTTGGGAACAAAATTAGAAAGATATAAATTTACAAAAATGTAATACTTGTGGAGTAAGTATCTAATTTTCTAATCTAACCTGCTTTCCTACAAAGGTGTGGAATCCAGAAATTGATTTACCTGATTGAAGGTGATGTGAATCTTATAGATGCATCTGAAAGCATTAAATCTGCGTAAGTTATTTTATTTACGAAATGTTAATTATTTACTTGAGAATCAATATTGATCTGTTGTTTTTCTTGAATTTTTTTTCCAGTTTATTTTAAATAGTGATAGCTGTTATATCCATAGGGCTTTCACGACAGAGATTCTTTAAGGGTTTGATGTTCAAAGAACTAGAGAGTATAGTTAATAGTTAATGTAAGTGATATGTGGTTTTCCAAAAGTGATATATGGTTTTCCAAAAGTTTGGTGTATAGTTAATGCAGGTGATATATGGTTTTCCAAAAGTTTAAGGGTAATAAATAATTTTGAGCTATACTAAAGCCAAAGTCTGCATCTTAGTCTATGTATATTAAGATACAGGTACCACAAGTGATAGAAGATGTTGCACTTGCAGTTTCAGATCCCTATCCTACAATGCTCTCTCTTGCTAAAGTTTATTCTCATCTTGTAAGTTTCAGATTTTGATGATTGTTTTTTTTCATCAAACATTGAATGGGACAAATTTATTGTGCCTGCTTAGCTAGTCATCGCACACCCTTCAGGATGGGAATGTCTCCATATTGTCCAGAATTTGATCGATAAACAAGGCTACATAGGTATCCAAGATCAATATGTTCACCACTTGATTGACATATGTTGGAGAAATTTAATGAGGAAACCTAATGTTAAAGCTTCTTGAGGCCTTTCATGGTCAAAATGCACAATTATGAGAAAAAGGAGCATTAAATACCAATGAAATCTTACAATTGAAATTATGCTGAGCCTAAATAATCAAGAGCAATCAATTTTGAAGTGTGATTTTTACATCAAAGAAAACTTCAACATAATGATGGTTAGAGGGTCAGGGTAATCATGACAAATCTTCAAAAATGTGACCAATGCTTGGTAAAGTTTATTAGAATAAAATTAGCATTGTCAAATTTACGTTGAGGAGAATTCTTAGGCTCATGGACAATGTCCAAGAATTAGCCCACATCCATGGGCACTTGACTAATTTAGATAGAGACCACAATGCCAAATTTATTAGCCAATTATTCAATATATAACCCATCAAGAGATTGATGAGCAATCATGAGAGCATGCTAGAGGAGACTGAGTTCAATTAATCTATGAGAAGCTCTGCTATAAGTTGGAGCTATTGATTTTTTTTGTAATTCCAGGCTAATTTTGACATTAACTCCTTTGTTGGTGGATAAAGGGTCCTAAATCAATGCTTAGAAAAACTTCAGCTAGTTTAACCTCAGAGCCTCCTTTTTGTTTAATTTATCTTTAATTTCTTCATTCTTTTGAACGTTTAAATTGATGGTTGCAACTGGAATTGTTTTCAGGGGTTAATTTTTATACCGTTGTGCTAATCCTTACCACTATTTTCATTTTGATAATAGGAAGGTGATCTCAATTCTCAAGAACAATTACTAAAAGAAATTCCTATTCGTAATCAAAGAAAATTGATTGGTGGAGCAAAAGGTAAGACCATCTACAAGTTCATTTGGGGTGGAGATTGGTTGATCATATTTATCTGTAATTGTTCTTTTGTAGCAGATATTCAATATCAACACCTCCCAAATTTGGCATTTTAACAAGCATTGAAACCATCGAGGGCACCTTCTGTAGTTGGATAATCCTAGTTTTTCAATGCTTTGCACATATTTTAATTATTGATTCAACTACATAACAATTTTCACAATTTCCACAAAGTGGGCTTATGGTGGTAGCTCCAAGTTGGTTTCTTCTATGAACAGTTACCCGCACAGTTCTTTGTGTCATATTGCTTCTTCTAGCAACAATTCCTAGATCCAAAGATCATCAATGGATATTCCTCAATTCCACCAATTGATATGCATGATAGGACATGGCCTTCAAAGTGTTCTATAATTTGCTTTCATTGTATTCTTGATCTTGTTGAGTCAAAATTTTACCTTCATTGTGGAACTTCTAGAGTGATTATGAAACACATACATAATCTAGAAATCCTACCACATCTTTACTTACTAACTTGTTTCTACTTACATATTCTCTAGATGAGTCAACCAAAGAATGATCCAAGTGCAAACTCTATTGTGAATGGAAGTACTTATGTCCCCAAAACCCATGAGTTTGTACTTGGATCATTGTGAATGGAAGAGATTATGTTTAAGAAACCTTGAGTTTGTGCTTAGATAATTCACAATCGATTTTGTGCTTAGATAGTTCACAATAGAGTTTGTACTTGGTTCATTCTCTGGCTGACTTAGTGAGAAAATGATGCAAATGTTTGTAAATAAATATGTGGTAGGCATTATACTCCAAAATATCTCGAATACCCCACCCTACAGAAGACAATGATGAAGAACTGGAATATGCAAACTCTGCCAGTGGTGTGACATAAAGGTTAAAGAAGCCCCTTTTAGGTTGATATATTTAACGACACAATTTTTTTTTTCATGTGTTTTAGTCATATATGCACTGTCAACTAAAAAAGTTCAATTTATATATTAGGAAAAGAAAAGTGATATATGCACTGTCAACTAAAGAAGCCCCTTTTAGGTTGATATATTTAACTACATAACTTTTTTTTTTCATGTGTTTTAGTCATATATGCACTGTCAACTAAAAAAGTTCAATTTATATATTAGGAAGAGAAAAGTGATTAATTTTCTCCTTTTACAAAAATATTTGGTCCACTTGCAACCTTGACATGAATTGATACATGTGGTTTACAACTTTACAATTAATGTAGATCCATAGATCACTTCTCTTGTTGGATGAAAATTCTTAGCATGGAGCAAACATCTAACATTCTTTTTAGAAACACTAATAGACTTAACTATTTTGTACCCCATAATTTATTGAATCAAAGCATAGGATACCATCCATCCATTCCTTATTTATTGTCATTTCAGTAGCACCTTTTTTACGTAACACTCACCAACATAGAATGATTTCTTGTTGTCGGAAATTGTAGTTATTATTAGAATAGTATAAAACACTGTATGATGTAGTCCAAAGGCATAGCCCTTTATAAAAAAATAAACTATTATCTTATGGAACAAATTTTTTTGCAATGCACCCCACTCTAATAATGTTAAAAAATCATTGGATCCAAAAATGTCTTTTATCCTAATATATTATGCCAAAAGTACAAACATAGGAAGCAATAACATATGGAAATAAACAAATGACGTATGCAAATAAACATCACTTCTTAACAAGTACACATGTAGGAAATAATCACATATGTATGCCAAAAGTACAAACATAGGAAGCAATAACATATGGAAATAAACAAATAACGTATGCAAATAAACATCACTTCTTAACAAGTACACATGTAGGAAATAATCACATATGTAGATAATATATATCTCCAAAGTCATCAACTCATTATAGTGATAAAAATGCTTTAAAATGTTGAATACATCCATGCTTGCAAAAAATGTAAATTCATGCAAGGCTTCATAAATAACATTTGTTGGTGCATGATGAGTAATAGAAAGCACATGCATTGTATACTTGCAACAACATATAAATTTGAATATAGTTAATTGTTTCTACTAATTAGTAGTGACTCTTTTATTGTCTAGAGTGGAAGCTTTAGTAGTAAATATATTACATAATGTTGTTTTTTAAGCATCCCTCATTTATGTGGATTTTTCTAGAATGATTTTTGGTACATCCATACTATGCATTTATTCTACTATAACACGTTTCTGGGAGATTCTTTATATCTAACTATTCTAAGTATAGTTGCTAGTTGAAAAAATGTTGTCATAAGACACATCTTGTTGGACTTAGACTCCTATAAAATTTACATTTATTTCAATATTTTTTTCTTCATATGACAACCTTTTAGGATCACAGTTTCCAAGTCAATTGGTATCTAGGAATGTGATTGTTTTCCTTGAGCCTAAATACCATGAATAAATGTTTAGCTAGCTTAAATTCAATTTTAAGATATTGAATATATTAGTGTAAAAATGTGTCACGCTATTAAGGCCAGACAACCATTATCATATAATCATATCATTGCAATAAAATGAGAGATTGTTAAATAAACTTCAACTTACAATTTTCATTAACACTCTCCTTGTTAATATTAAGATCATATGTCTTAATAAACCAAAAAATAAACTTGGGATAATTGCATGTCCAAATAAGAGGACCATTAAAGGTGAATGAGGTTGGGATTATTCACATCCCTTAATTTCATGTTTTTTTTCTCTAGAAAATAAAGTCTCCAACTAAGGGAAAGGATTGATGAAGTCCCATTAAGTATTGATAGGCTATCTATCAGTTAAAAATCTATTAGCAGCCAATGTAGTCGCATGGGATTGTTTAAAGATGGTTGATGTAGAAGTTGCCATTGTGTTAAGTATGTCAAGTTAAGGACATCAAACAATAAATTAGGAGGTTAAATACATATGAAATAATATCATATCCTTACAATATAATATAGGTTCACAAGTGTGAATGATAAGTGATCCACAAAATTTTGGCATGAAAATAATGGTGAGAATTGGTAGACCTTATGCAACACCTTAAATATTCATGTGGGATATAATCTATTCATTCACTCATATTTGTTATGATCAGACTTCAAGTTAGTATGAAGATTAATAAAAAAATCCATATTCATGTTTTCATGCCTGCATCGATGAATATGACTTTGATAAAATTTGCATGCCAAACCTTGAATTGAATTGAAACAATGGAGTTGTACACAAGTCTAGAAATGCAAATGCAAAGTGATTCAATAAGGAAAATATGGAATTGTTCTCATGAACAAAATAATATAGCAATGAAAATCTAATAAAAGTGTTTTTAATTCAATTTACTACTATTACCCCTACTAAGTAAGAAACTTTTCCCTTCATACAATTAATTCCCATTAAAATATTGTTGTAAAATGGAGCTTATATTGGAATTTGAAAACAACCATCCTGTAACATGTTTGAAACTCATACACTTGTACTATTATGAATGACTTGTCATGGACTAGAAAGGTTGTTATTCTACAAAACTTGTCAAGTTTTCTCTAAATAACCATTATAAATAAAATGGATAAACATGATAGAAATATCAAAGTAAATGCAACTTACAATTTTRTTTACCAACACATAACATTGAGTAGATGATGATATATTGAGATCAAGGCATMAATGTTCYTAATTAACCATAAGCTCAACTCAAAGGCCTAACTAATATGATGTAAGCATATTTTGAGATAATAAGTTTTAAGTTGTACATATATAATAACATCAAAAAATAATCCATAACAAAAGAGTTGTATATTACAATAAGTATTTTTTATACCTATCCATAGGGAATATGGTGTATTGTAAATATTATTACTATTCATTTAGAAGAAACATGAAGAGTCATATATGAATAAAAATAGTCACCAGACCTCTTGGAAGATGAAACCAAAAGTTATATATCAATATATTTATATGTGACTCGCATTAAGAAAATTGATTCAAGCTTGGAGTTATTCAAGGCTTGTCAATGGTATCAAAACCATGGTGGATTCACTTGTATGGTAAGTGAGTTTGACTTATCTGATCTCATTTACTTACACGTTGTGGTGAATGAAACACTTAGACTCCACCTAGTAGGGCCGTTTGGGATTCCCCACCCTTCTGTAGAGGATTGCACTGTATTGGGTTGTCAAATCCCCAAGGGGACTCAACTTCTGGTGAACCTTTGTGAGATTGGGAGGAAGATGAATTCACACCAATTGGGAACTCTTGTTGTGCATTTTGTGGTGGCACAACTCATGCACTGTTTCAATTGGAATCTCCCCCATAATATGGATGTGTAGGAATTAGACATGACAAAAAAATATGCATTTACAATGCCCATGTCCCATGACCTCTTTGTTGTTCCCACTCTTCACTTTACCATTGTAGCGTAACTCTACAAGTATATTTGTATTACCAACTACTTACATTTTGTTGACTACAACACAAACACACCATGTAGAACTTGTTGAAATAAATCACTTGTCTTGTAGAACCTATTCACAATGTCATTTATGGGACAACCTAGTATCTACCCAATAGAAACTTAATATATCTTTTTAATAGAGATTGCTATTGTATTGCATATATTGTTTCCCATGGTCTAGTAATAATTTTGGTTGAAAAAAAGAGTGCGTTCCATTTCATGAAGATGCAACTAAATATACATAGATATTTCGTTGGTAGCCATTCCAATATCTCGTCAATCAAATCATTCGGTAATTGAGATACTAAGTTCCCCCAGTGTATACATCGCCCATTTTCAAAGTTTAACCCCAATATATGATCAATAATTGTAGAGAAAAGCATCAGAAATAGCTTGTATTGACATTGTTTATATTTTTGAAGTGATTTTTTTTATGAAGATGCATTCTTTTGTCTCAATTGTTGGTGTGGTACTTATTGGAAAATAAACTTATCTAGAATAGTCAAGAAAGATAAAACATACTCTTATCTCCAGTGATCTTTGGGATGGTATTTGTGATGGAGATACTTCACCTATCAAACCTACAATAGATAAAGAGCTTGTAATATGGATGAATACAAATAAGAAATCATATGCCTTGATTGCTTCTTCTATGAGTGAAGATGTGAGTTGTCACACTAGATCTATTGAAGCTTCTTGGGGTGATTTGAAGAAGTTGAAATGTTTTCACATTCATAATTGGAGCTAATTCAATTGCAATTGAAGCTCTTCAACCTAGAGTTGAAGGATAACGATCCCATGGCTTTATCATCCCAAATTAAATCCATCATGCACAACATTGATGTTGTTTTGGATCATTGGTATCATGACTTTCATCAAGCCCCTATACCCCACATATTATCACTATATTTAATCACTTCAAGACATTAGCCAATTGAAATCCTTCAATTTGGACTCTTTGATGGAGACAACAGAAGAACATGAGAAATATTTTTGGTTGACATTTCATCCCACTAGAAAAACTATGTGCCTTTCTAAAAAAGGGAAGAA
>JASDQU010586697.1:13573-31554 GCA_032191745.1 Picea mariana | reverse complement strand
GTGCAAACTCTATTGTGAATGGAAGTACTTATGTCCCCAAAACCCACAAGTTTGTACTTGGATCATTGTGAATGGAAGAGCTTATGTTTAAGAAACCTTGAGTTTGTGCTTAGATCATTCACAATAGATTTTGTGCTTAGATAATTCACAATAGAGTTTGTACTTGGTTCATTCTCTGGCTGACTTAGCGAGAAAATGACGCAAATGTTTGTAAATAAATATGTTGTAGGCATTATACTCCAAAATATCTCAAATACCCCACCCTACAGAAGACAATGGTGAAGAACTGGAATATGCAAACTCTACCAGTGGTGTGACATAAAGGTTAAAGAAGCCCCTTTTAGGTTGATATATTTAACGACATAATTTTTTTTTTCATGTGTTTTAGTCATATATGCATTATCAACTAAAAAAGTTCAATTTATATATTAGGAAGAGAAAAGTGATTAATTTTGTCCTTTTACAAAAATATTTGGTCCACTTGCAACCTTGACATGAATTGATACATGTGGTTTACAACTTTACAATTAATGTAGATCCATAGATCACTTCTCTTGTTGGATGAAAATTCTTAGCACGGAGAAAACATCTAACATTCTTTTTAGAAACACTAATAGGCTTAGCTATTTTGTACCCCATAATTTATTGAATCAAAGCATAGGATACCATCCATCCATTCCTTATTTGATGTCGTTTCATTAGCACCTTTTTTACGTAACACTCAACAACATAGAATGATTTCTTGTTGTTGGAAATTGTAGTTATTATTAGAATAGTATAAAACATTGTATGATATAGTCCAAAGGCATAGCCCTTTATAAAAAAAGAAACTATTATCTTATGGAACAAATTTTTTTGCAATGCACCCCACTCTAATAATGTTAAAAAATCATTGGATCCAAAGATGTATTTTATCCTAATATATTATTCCAAAAGTACAAACATAGGAAGCGATAACATATGGAAATAAACAAATGGCGTATGCAAATAAACATCACTTCTTAACAAGTACACATGTAGGAAATAATCATATATGTATGCCAAAAGTACAAACATAGGAAGCAATAACATATGGAAATAAACAAATAACATATGCAAATAAACATCACTTCTTAACAAGTACACATGTAGGAAATAGTCACATATGTAGATAATATATATCTCCAAAGTCATCGACTCATTATAGTGATAAAAATGCTTTAAAATGTTGAAAACATCCATGCTTGCAAAAAAAGTAAATTCATGCAAGGCTTCATATATAACATTTCTTGGTGCATGATGAGTAATAGAAAGAACATGCATTGTATACTTGCAACAACATATAAATTTGAATATAGTTAATTGTTTCTACTAATTAGTAGTGATTCTTTTATTGTCTAGAGTGGAAGCTTTAGTAGTAAATATATTACATAATTTTGTTTTTTTAGCATCCCTCATTTATGTGGGATTTTCTAGAATGATTTTTGGTACATCCATATTATGCATTTATTCTACTATAACACGTTTCTGGGAGATTCTTTATATCTAACTATTCTAAGTATAGCTGCTAGTTGAAAAAATGTTGTCATAAGACACATCTTGTTGGACTTAGAGTCCTATAAAATTTACATTTTTTCAATATTTTTTTCTTCATATGACAACCTTTTAGGATCACAGTTTCCAAGTCAATTGGTATCTAGGAAAATGATTGTTTTCCTTGAGCCTAAATACCATGAATAAATGTTTAGCTAGCTTAAATTCAATTTTAAGGTATTGGATATATTAGTGTAAAAATGTGTCACGCTATTGAGGCCAGACAACCATTATCATATAATCATATCATTGCAATAAAATGAGAGATTGTTAGATAAATGTCAACTTACAATTTTCATTAACACTCTCCTTGTTAATATTAAGATCATATGTCTTAATAAACCAAAAAACAAACTTGGGAGAATTGCATGTCCTAATAAGAGGACCATTAAAGGTGAATGAGGTTGGGATTATTCACATCCCTTAATCTCATGTTTTTTTTCTCTAGAAAATAAAGTCTCCAACTAAGGGAAAGGATTGATGAAGTCCCATTAAGTCTTGATAGGCTATCTATCAGTTAAAAATCTATTAGCAGCCAATGCAGTCGCATGGGATTGTTTAAAGATGGTTGATGTAGAATTTGCCATTGTGTTAAGTATGTCAAGTTAAGGACATCAAACAATAAATTAGGAGCTTAAATACATATGAAATAATATCATATCCTTACAATATAATATAGGTTCACAAGTGTGAATGATAAGTGATCCACAAAATTTTGGCATAAAAATAATGGTGAGAATTGGTAGACCTTATGCAACACCTTAAATGTTCATGTGGGATATAATCTATTCATTCACTCATATTTGTTATGATCAGAGTTCAAGTTAGTATGAAGATTAATAAAAAATTCCATATTCATGTTTTCATGCCTGCATCGATGAATATGACTTTGATAAAACTTGCATGCCAAACCTTGAATTGAATTGAAACAATGGAGTTGTACACAAGTCTAGAAATGCAAATGCAAAGTGATTCAATAAGGAAAATATGGAAGTGATCTCATGAACAAAATAGTATATCAATGAAAATCTAATAAAGGTGTTCTTAATTCGATTTACTACTATTACCCCTACTAAGTAAGAGACTTTTCCCTTCATACAATTAATTCCCATTAAAATATTGTTGTAAAATGGCGCTTATATTGGAATTTGAAAACAACCATCCTGTAACATGTTTGAAACTCATACACTTGTACTATTATGAATGACTTGTCATGGACTAGAAAGGTTGTTATTCTACAAAACTTGTCAAGTTTTCTCTAAATAACCATTATAAATAAAATGGATAAACATGATAGAAATATCAAAGTAAATGCAACTTACAATTTTGTTTACCAACACATAACATTGAGTAGATGATGATATATTGAGATCAAGGCATCAATGTTCCTAATTAACCATAAGCTCAACTCAAAGGCCTAACTAATATGATGTAAGCATATTTTGAGATAATAAGTTTTAAGTTGTACATAGACAATAACATCAAAAAATAATCCATAACAAAAGAGTTGTATATTACAATAAGTATTTTATATACCTATCCATAGGGAATATGGTGTATTGTAAATATTATTACTATTCATTTAGGAGAAACATGAAGAGTCATAGATGAATAAAAATAGTCACCAGACCTCTTGGAAGATGAAACCAAAAGTTATATATCAATATATTTATATGTGACTCGCATTAAGAAAATTGATTCTAGCTTGGAGTTATTCAAGGCTTGTCAATGGTATCAGAACCATGGTGGATTCACTTGTATGGTAAGTGAATTTGACCTATCTCGTCTCATTTACTTACACATTGTGGTGAATGAAACATTTAGACTCCACCTAGTAGGGCCGTTTGGGATTCCCCACCCTTCTGTAGAGGATTGCATTGTATTGGGTTATCAAATCTCCAAGGGGACTCAACTTCTGGTGAACCTTTGTGAGATTGGGAGGAAGATGAATTCACACCAATTGGGAACTCTTGTTGTGCATTTTGTGGTGGCACAACTCATGCACTGTTTCAACTAGAATCTCCCCCATAATATGGATGTGCAGGAATTAGACATGACAAAAAAATATGCATTTACAATGCCCATATCCCATGACCTCTCTGTTGTTCCCACTCTTCACTTTACAATTGTAGCATAACTCTACAAGTATATTTGTATTACCAACTGCTTACATTTTGTTGACTACAACACAAACACACCATGTAGAACTTGTTGAAATAAATCACTTGTCTTGTAGAACCTGTTCACAATGTCATTTATGGGACAACCTAGTATCTACCCAATAGAAACTTAATATATCTTTTTAATAGAGATTGCTATTGTATTGCATATATTGTTTCCCATGGTCTAGTAATAAAATTGGTTGAAAAAAAGAGTGTGTTCCATTTCATGTAGATGCAACGAAATATACATAGATATTTCATTGGTAGCCATTCCAATATCTCCTCAATCAAATCATTCGGTAATTGATATACTAAGTTCCCCCAGCGTATACATCGCCCATTTTCAAAGTTTAACCCCAATATATGATCAATAATTGTAGAGAAAAGCATCAGAAATAGCTTGTATTGACATTGTTTATATTTTTGAAGTGCTTTTGTTTATGAAGATGCATTCTTTTGTCTCAATTGTTGGTGTGGTACTTATTGGCAAATAAACTTATCTATAATAGTCAAGAAAGATAAAACATACTCTTATCTTCAGTGATCTTTGGGATGGTATTTGTGATGGAGATACTTCACCTATCAAACCTACAATAGATAAAAAGCTTGTAATATGGATGAATAAAAATAAGAAATCATATGCCTTGATTGCTTCTTCTATGAGTGAAGATGTGAGTTGTCACACTAGATCTATTGAAGCTTCTTGGGGTGATTTGAAGAAGTTGAAATGTTTTCACATTCATAATTGGAGCTAATTCAATTGCAATTGAAGCTCTTCAACCTAGAGTTGAAGGATAATGATCCCATGGCTTTATCATCCCAAATTAAATTCATCATGCACAACATTGATGTTGTTTTGGATCATTGGTATCATGAATTTCATCAAGGCCCTCTACCCCACATATTCTCACTATCTTTAATCACTTCAAGACATTATCCAATTGAAGTCCTTCAATTTGGACTCTTTGATGGAGACAATAGAAGAACACGAGAAATATTTTTGGTTGACATTTCATCCCACTAGAAAAACTATGTGCCTTTCTAAAAAAGGGAAGAATCAATGACATGATTCTTCTAGAGGATAAGGTAGTTAGAGAGGATGCAAAAAGAAGTATTTATGAGGCAGGTGGGCAGGCATAATCAAGGTGAGAGATCAAATATTCATCATGTTCTTTGTGGCAAGACTGAACATGATGAAAATACATGTAGGATCCCACATGAGAAGATTAAAGAAAATCAAGAACAAAAGTAAGAAAAAGGTAAAGCTCTTGAATCCACTCATTTTTTTATTGTCCGTTACAATATTGGCATAAACAAATATTTTTTCAAAACTTCATTTTCTTCTTAGAGAGATGCATGGTTGCTTGACACTGGTGCTACTTACTACATGATTTTTTGGAGATACTTCTTTGAGGAATTGAACGACAATGTAGAGGGTGCGTTGTAATTTGCAAATAGATCCAATCTCAAACCTATGGAATTTGGCATCATTAGGCTCATATTTATTGGATTCCTATATTTTATTTTGCATAACGTTCTATATCTTGAGTTCTGGAGGAACTTGTTGTTCTTGTGAACATTCATAGCAAGGCCGTACTTCACATATTTGATGGAAAAGTTGAAAGAAGGTGCTCTTCTGACAACATAGTCACATGAAAAGATGGGAGGGTGAGAGATTGTTGATGTTGAAAGGGACATTTGCACGGGCATACCTCCCTCACCATGATGAAGGTACATTGTCATCTAGTCTCTTGATGTATGCTAGATTTGGGCACATCAATTATGATAGCCTTCTTATGTTGATGAAAAATGGCGTTTATGTATTTCCTACCATTCCAAATAAATTGAAGCAATGTGATGCATGTATCCTTGGTAAACATAGCAAGCAACCTTTTTCATAATTCCACTTCGAGAGCATGCAAAAATATAGAGTTCATCCACTCTAGCCCATGCATGGTGCATATGATTTTGGTAATAAATATATCATGAATTTGATTGATGATTACACTGGGATGTGTTGTGTTTATTTGCTAAAACACAAATATCAAGCATTTGAAACATTTAAAAAATTTCATGTATGGATTGAAAGTGAATCACAATCCCGTATTGGCACAATTTGTATTGATAATCGAGGTGAATATACTTCTAATGAGTTTTAAATCTATAAGTGTAGAAAAAAGAATGAATAGGAGTATGTTCCATGCTATTATTCAAGAATGTGAAGTTGATGTTTTGGGTGATGCAGTTATGTGTGTAGTGTAATTGAGAACACATTCCTTTAGTGAGGCATCTCATGGTTTTGGGTTCCACTTGTTATCCCTTAATTCCTAAGGAGAAAAGAAAAAAAAAATAGGTGCAAGGAGTTGAAAGTGCATCTTCTTGGGCTACTCAAATACCACCAAGGCATATAATATTTACGATGAGGTAAATAAAAAGTTCATTCTTTCTAGATATGTGATTTTTCTTGAATCCACTCAAAATGACAACAATGTTGAGTGACAACTTGATAATTTTGATAGATTTATTCATGTAAAGACATATCAAGAGTTTGATAATGAGATTCCACATTTTGAAGGGGGGATCCATAACTTGGATCAATATTTGGAATCTTCTTTTGATGTACCATCTCCCCCTCATGTATAAGATCCAACCACTTCATCAAAACATGAGGTTCAATTGGATGATGTGATTGCAAGTATTGAAAGGTTGAATCTTGATCGGAAATCAACATCGTCTCAATCAGTTAAGTAGCTTGGACCATCATAAAAATTTCCAAAGTGTGTCATGAAGTCACTTGAAAGTGTTCATCCCGATGAGGTTGCAAAGAGAAGAACTAGAAGTTCAATAAGACAAGATGATGGAAGTGATGCATATGATTTAGATTCAAGTTATGTAAATGATATGGAAGTTTCATGTGATTGTTAATTGAATTTATCTACTAACTTTGAACCAACTTATGAAAATTATTCTTGGGAAAATACCCTGGGTTGGACGAATGCGGGGAATGAAGGCTGGTTTTTTGTTTGTGCATTGATCATTGTCTATGCTTCTAGGGCCCTTTGTGTCGCTTCTAATCAAGTAACAATATGTTGCATTCTAACTTGTGCTCGAATCTCTTCCTTGAGGCCACTAATGAAACATTCTTTATAGAAAGAATCTGTTAAGTTCTCTGTATAGAAAGCTAACTTTTGAAAGGATGCCATAAAATCTGTGACTAATCTTGTTTGGCATAACTTGGTAAGATTCCCCAAATAGTGAGTATCTTTCTCAAAATGTGCATAAACAACTTTAAAAAAATGAATCCAAGCGATATATATTGCATATGTTTTTTTATGCCATTCCCACCATTGCCATCATTCTAGATCTAGATATAATACACCCACCCTGAGTTTCATCATATCATCAATAATGCTCTAGATGGAAAAGTAATGTTCCATCTGGATGACCCATCCCGATGGGTCAAAACCATCAATCTTGTTCAACTCCACCTTGGAGAAATATGGTGCCATATGTTATTATCCATTGATCTATTGTTGTGCGAACCCAATGAGGGTTTTGGGTGGCTAAATAGTCATGAATTAGAAGTTTCTTCCTGGTGTGGCTCAAGGTGTGTTGCAATCCAATATTTTTCTTCTAGTATACCCCGAGTTGGCATACCCATCAACCTTTCAATCAATCTATGTTTGAATTTATTCAACTTATCATCCAACTTCTTATCCAATTTCCCATCTAGCTTCGTATCCAACTTTTAATTGAACCCAAACATGTCATCCTTAATTTTCTTCAGTTTTTCATCCATGAAATCCAACTTGCTTGTAGTAGAGTGAGTGTTCATGTTGTCCTGAGAATTATGAGATGGTTTATAGGTACCTTTCATTGGTGAGCTCACTAAAAAAGGTTACTAGGTCTTGGAAACAAGGGAGTGTCAAGTGCTATATCTCTTTGATATACGTACAGGGTCCAAAAATAATAATTGACCCAATATATCAGGGCACTAACTAAGGAGGCTCAATCATGCCCTTAACCATACTAATCGACTACCTAGGTACTGGAGAGTGATCTCCTCGAGTCATGTTCTCGGTGTATTATAACAATAAGACTATTGATTGGTTTTTCTAAGGCTAGTTTCAGGTATACCTAGGGGAGTTCCTATATACCAAAGGGTACTTGGAAGTGAGATTCCATATATAGGTACTTTCTGATGTGTTACTACTCGAAGGGGTACCAAAAGGGGTTACATGGGTTTCCAACAAGGCAAGGTGAAACCATGTTTATCTCCTACATGTATTCTTCCCTTACAATAGTTTTATCTGTTGAATGATGTATCATTGTTATTTAAAGACACTAGAACACATATCAAAAAAATGATAATTTATGAGCTTGTTAACATGAGAAAAATCTCTTAGAATCACCAAAAATAACTTCTGCAAGGTAGGGCTTGAGGCTGAAAATATAAAATGACCACAACTTTAGTTATACTTATCTAATTGGCTGTTATGACCCCAATTATGAAATGTCACAACTTTTCTGGATCTAATGGCACTAGTTTGACTGAAATCTGTGCACTCTATCAAAAGATATCCAATTTGTGAAATTTGCAGTTGTCGCTAGAAAAAAAAACCCTAAAAAGTGCAAATTTTGAATCGATGATATCTCCACTTTTTAGAATCCACTTTGGATGATTTTTTTTTGAAATGGGTATTTTTTCAAGAGGAATTCACATATCTCACCGGTTTCTTCAAATTCTACACATAAAGTTTCAAAAATTGATCTAAACACTGTCGCCCTCTTTTTTTTTCCATAAAAATCTATGAAAATAAAAAAAAAAATCTCCCACTTTGTGCCCAAAAATTCTCCCACTTCATGCCCAAAAAAGAGCTCTGATACCACTTGTAGGAGAAAATAGAGATAAAAATAGAGAGTTGTGTTCACTTTCCTCTTCAAGGGGGCAATCTCTAAAAGAAATGCTTCAAATGCAATAACAATTCTTGCCAAAACAATACATAACCTTATACTCATTATATATCTATCCATAGAGAATCTTAACTACATATGGGATCCTTATAATGAGGGCCAACAAACTAATTCAGGTCTTATTACTAAAAATGACCCTTTATTACAATGAGTGACTATTAACTAAGTATTTAATGGACCTTATTCAAAGAAGGTGGTCTCATACACTAATAAAGTATCTAGGTAAGGGGGTTAGGTTAGAACCCTAACAATGCATTTTCTCTTACCGATTCATCACCTAGATGATTCTTTAGTAAGAAAAGAAAAACATACTTCTTACTTGAACTAATCAAACTTTTGGCTTGGTTGGCACCTACCAGTGAGATATTCAATTTACCTTTATGTTCATTGATGATGAAAAACTTCCCATCCTTGATAAGGTAGTACTAGTTTTATCTCCTCATGAATATTACACCCCTCATATACATGTAGAGGTTCCCAAACACTACTCCACACACGTCAAGGGGTACTACATGTAACTCCACCTCATCACTAAAATATTCACTTACAACAAATTTGATCTTACCATATTTCATGACCTTGATCTGTGCATCCTTGTTTACCCACCCTAATGGATATGGGCTAGGATGATGATGAACCTCCAACCCAATCTTGATGACCAGATTAGCTGATATGAGATTGGCATGTGAACCGGAATCAAATAGAACGTCTACCATGGTCTTCTTGAATTGAATCTTGATATGGAAGATTTTTTTCATCTCCTTCTATTCCTTGTGATGAAGACTATTCAAATTCACCTCCTTATACACTGAAGTGCAAGAAATATTATCATCCACATATGAGGTGCTCTCAACCTGATTGCTTGAATCTATATCTAGAAGGTTCTTCTTCTTAGCATCCTTCTTACATTTCTTAGAGTTCAACTCTGGGTGTCGTTTCCAACACTTTTCTTCTGTGTGACCATCAATATTGCAATGGTTAAAATGGTTACTTGGATACTTGCATTGATGTGCAGTGGTTGTAGTCTTCTTGTCTTTCTCTTTCCACTTATTCTTACCCTCATTGGAAGTGTCTTGGTGATCTTTTTGTTTGCAACCACTTGGTTGTGTTTTCTTGTAGCCTATATTTTCCAAATACTATGCTTGAACACAAGCCTCATCAACTTTCCTAGGATTGAAGAGAATCACTTGCTTTCAAAAATAATTGTGTAGACCCCCCAGATACTTGAGGATATCATCTGGGTTCTTGAGAGAGATACCCAACATGATATCCATATTCCTAAATTCAGTGGTGTACTCCTGCACACTATGCCCTTTCCTTTTCTTGACGTAATTCCAACAGATCCATTGGTCTTCTACATACCTGATAGGGTAGAATTGGCACTTAATGAGGGTTTTGAAATCCTCCCACTTGGTTACTAGCGGATCACCCTCCAAAATAAGTGTCTCCATGTGGATTTCCCACCAGGTTAATGCATGACCCTCTAATTTCATTTAGGAAAATGGAATCTTATGCTCCTCATCTATATTGTGAACACTGAAATAGACCTCTAATTGTTGCAACCAATGATTCAATTTTACTACATCGATATCACCTTGGTATCCACTTTCACTTCCATTTTAAATAAATACTATGAAGGGGTAATGGAACTGGAACTTGACTTCTCTTTCTCGAGCTCTTTCCTCGACTCCTTTTCCAGGTCTTCATTATCTCTTGGTTTCCCATTTGATCTAATCTCTGAGTTAGAGCCTCCAACCTCCTGAATGATATGAACTTGTTTTCTGGAGCCACCTTGAGGAGGCCCATATTCTTTAGTGATCTTCTCTTCCAACCTCACAAATATCTCTTCTGCTAGATCTCGAGGGTTGTTGTCAACAAACTTATCCTCCATGGCTAGGGTTCTACGACTATCCTCTTAAGACAATTCCTGGATCCTGCAACTTCCCACAAATACTCCAATTTTTTTTTATCTAATACCAATATGATCTATAAATTATCTTTGATATTCCACTGGAACATTTTTTCAAACATATCTTGTAATATGCTAAAATTGTTATTATACAGGTTTATTTCCTTAGATCTTAGATTTATTATATTTATCTTATTTCTCTATTTTTTAAGAAAATAACAAAAATAAAAGAACATGCAAATAAAAAACACCATTCACAAAAATAGACACAATATTCACGCTGGAAAACCCAATACGGGAGAAAACCCAACTCGAAGGTGAGGTTTATGCTTTGCTATCTTTGCTTCAGTTATCAAAATGAAAATACAAAGGAATGTGCACTCACTATGGAGTTGCCTATGACACTATGGACTGAAACGATGCTACATAATCTTCCTCTTCCTCTGTTATTCTCTCAAAATACCAATGATCCAAAAAGGATCCAGAAAAGACTAAGAACAATTCAGAACTCACAAAAGCAACTCGGGACACTCAGAATGGCCTCAACAAACAGAGAAAGGGAAAAAATTCAAAGATCTAAAAACTTAGTGAAAATGGAATCAATGTGAAGAGCACGTCACAAGATTTCCAATGACGCAAACATCTCGTCAAATGAAGTTATAGATCGAAAGATATTTGCGGTCAAACTTTGGTCAACCTAGCCCAGCAAGTAGGGGGATGAGTCAGCATCCGTACTATTGAGGTCATCATTAATACAAATGACATCAGCATCTGTACAACATATGTGGCATGAAAAGGATGTGAGACTTTTCATGTTGATGTCAGCATGATGTCATCATGGTGATGTGGCAACACCAGAGGTTGCCATGTGTCACCCATATTTGGAATTTTTGGGTCATTTCGTGGACCAGTAAGATTGCGCCACATGGCAGTCCGTACAGTGACGTGGTAGTTGAAGTGGCATCCATATAGTGACATGGAAGGATGACGGTACAGTGTTTGATGTGGTCCAATAGGTGGTTGCCACGTGGTAGTGGGAAAATTCCCAATGACAACCCGTGATCGAAAATTCGAAAAAAAAAAAAAAGATTTGGCAGGTCCACCAAATATGGAAACTGACCAATGGATAGGACCATTGCCAAAGTAGCGGAACCATACATATTCAAATATATATGTAAGTTGCAGCGGTCAAGCCAAAAGGGGAGGCCCGCGAGCTTGACCCCTGGACCTCCCCCCATTATAACACCTTAATATATGCGCCATAACCAATGGGCCAACCACCCCACATTGTTAACAATACCTACTTTATTACTTAAAACATGCATCCACCTAGAGCTGGGAGGAGGCAGGCATGGGTACGGTTGAGCACAGAGTTCAAGGAAAAATACTCTGCATTTATTGCAGGTTGCAGGGCACAAAAACCGAGACATAATTCTTCTTGGGCTTGGGAGTGCCAGAGTCGGATTGAGGCGTGGAGACATACATTTTTGGGTAATTTGATGCCACGAATTCAATGGTGCTATCTATTTTCGGATCTGAGCAATACTTCTGCATCTTGATTTCAAAGCGAGGTATACTTATGTATTTTGCCAAATTCTTTTGTTGATTTAATGAAAAAGCCTACCCATTTGAGAGCATGACCCGGAGACGTAGTCCACCAGGGAAAAACTCCATTATCAAGTTTTTGTGTTCAGATTTGATGCTTATGTCTCTTCATTATTGATATTTTCCTTCTTTAATGGTGCACTTTAATTTATGCTTATTTAATGCAATTATTTATAAGTTACTCAATGAAAAGATCCAAGATCATGTTGGTATCGGAGTAGTCATCTTTGACTTGAATTGTTAAGTGTGAATGATTACTAGGGCCAAGAATACATAGGGTGAAGGAACTCTTAAGACTTTCAATCCCAAAGTTGTTCATGCATCCCAAAGGAATAAAATGCCAGAAGAATACAAGAGTGATGAACAAGAGAAAATTTTTCATATGGTCTTTTATCGCATGTCAAAAATGGTCAAACGAATGTATGGAGACTACGAGAAGAGGATGAAGAAGAAAGGGAAGAAAAAAGAAGCACATGTTGATGACGATACTTCGGTAAACCAAGGGGCTAGAGGAGACCTTCCTAAGCCTCCATCTTCACCATGAAGTTCTGGTTCTTCTTCCTCTAAGTATTCTCATCATTCTCATCATTCTAGCCATAAAGCCTCTTTTAAGAAACCATTATTAAATCTTGATGTAAAATTTGTTTTACCTATGTTTAATGGAGATGCTAATCCTGAAAAGTTGGATAATTGGATCCGAAAGGTTGAAGTATATTGTCGTGTTCAACATATTGATGAAGAGGAAGTTAAAGTACAATTGGCTTCTCTTCGGTTGGAAGGTGTTAGCGTCAGAAGTCACTCCTAGATTGCTTGTAGGAGCAGAGCCCGAAGCCCATCAGTTTTATGTCACGATTTGTTTTAATGGGGTGATCGGATGGGTAAAGACTCAAGAAAATATGGCTTTAACTCAGAAAACTGGGCCTGGTATGTAGAAACCAAGGGAGGTCTTGATCCAACTTCCGTCAGTAAGAGGATTAAAGGTGGTAGATGGAAGACTTGTGAGAAGGGTGAACAATATTTCCTCGGGCGACAGGCCTTTGAAAGCTTGAGGATGAAAAACTCAGAAGCCAAGATCCTCTTGGTCCGAAACTTCAAGGAGTTGAAGAGTGACTCGACTGGATCCTCCAATTTCGAGTCGTTCAGCGCTACGAAAATAACAGGAACTGATTAGAAACAATGTAACTGTTACAGTGATCCAACCTACATCATCCTATAATAGCTACAACTCGATTGGATCCTCTAATTCCGAGTTGTTCTAACACAATATACAAGAGATGGAAAAGGGGCTGACATCCATAAAGTAAGAAGTCTCAAATGCCTTGTACATTAACCAGAGCGATCAGCGCTTCATCAAAACTTTACAATCGGGAGCCTTGCTCAACCATCGATGCTTTACAAAATACAAAGAATGAGTCTATATACTCAAAAAAATCGCCTAACAGCGGCGTGCTCAGTCATCCACGGCTTGGTGTCCTTTCAGTCGAATTTGGATAGATACCCTTCGTCAGACGCCATCTTAACTACGTATGGCTCCTGTAAGGGGAGTAGCTGAGCCATTAAGAGCCATGTTAGCATGTGCAGACCTCCTCTGGCTAATCGAGGACTGGGCATGGCCTCTTTGGAAAAAATGGTATGCAGGACCCTCTCTAGCAGACCGATGGCCAGGCTCTCCATATCTTTCACTTAATGCATGAAGAGAGGTTTCAACCACTCTTCCTTACCTTCATTTACTTCAAGCGAAAACTAGGCTTGAGGTCGGATCAAATGGCACCCAAAGAATGCAATGAACCTTTCAATGAATGGACCCGACGCCTTTAGCCCCCTTTGCGCAGCTCTTTTATTTCCCAGGTGACCACGGGCTGTGACCTTGCATTTACTCTCAAAGGAGCTTTCGGTGTTCGCGAATAGGAAGGGGATGATCCTTGCTTCTTGAAATCGCGATGAGCGAAACGCCGAGACGGCTTAATCTAGCGCCACGCGTCCCTCTAGATCTGACAGCTCTGAACTCTTTCGACGATGCTGTGGGACGGGGTCCTGGACACTCCCGGCACCTCACGCATCGGGAATATGACGATGTTGCACCTTGCGCCTCAAAATCGCGATGGGAGAAACAGCGAGGAGCCTAATCATGCGCCAGGTGTCTCCTGTGGATGGACGGCCAAGATCGGTTCGTAATACTGCGGGCCCAAGTTTGGGCGCCTTCGGTGCTTTCGGGGTTTAGGGTTTCAAGATGCAGAATGATATGGAACTTTCGCCCTTTGAACTCGCGACTGCCAAAAAGCCAACGTGACCAGATCACACGCCACGTGCCCTCTGGATGGACAGCTGAGATTCTTCCCCGCATACAATATGGGCACGATGTATTTGCGCTAATTTCGACGCAACTCCGCTAACCGCGATTTCCCACCAACCGTTGATCTGCTCCTTTGGATGAATCCTGACCATTGAGATCAGACTGCTAGCTCACTTGATTTTTAGCCTCAAATGGGGCTTTACGTGCTACGCTTGGGCGTTCTTCATGCAACATGCAGACCTGGATGCTCTCGAGCCCAAGACAAGAATTGTCGCTAACAGAAGGCACCGCTCTCGTATGGTGCGAGAGAAAAATTCAGGATATAAGTAAGTGTGGTAATCTTCTTTCCTCATGGTCATAATTTAAATCAGCGATAAGGAAGCAATTTTATCCATTAGTTTATTTACATAAAGAAATGATGGAATGGCAAACTTTAAGGCAAAGTAAAGGTAAAATTGTACAAAGTTTCACAGAAGAATTTAGGAAGAAATCTCTAGCATTAAACATTCCTTTGGATTCTTATGAAACTTTAATGAAGTTTATTGGCGCACTTCACAATTATATTCATCATACTTTTCTCTTGTTTAACCCCACCAGTGTTGACGAAGTTTCTGTGCAAGCCACTCACCTTGAGAACAAGGGAAAGAATGTTCAAGAAGATTCCACAAAGAAACCTTCCAATCTCTGAAATAAACCTTTTAAGAAGTTTAAAAGGAAGGACAAGAAGACTGCCACAGTGACGAGCGAAGGAGGAAATCCATCTTGCAATCATTGCAAGAAAAGCAGTCACGATGATGAACATTGTTGGAAATTGCATCCAGAGAAGAGACCGAAACAGTTTAGTGGAAAGGGGAAGACAAAAAACATTGCTACAGTGCAACAAGATCTTGGTTCTAATTCAGGAGACGAAGGAAAGATCACAATGGTTGGAGTACAAGGTAAATATTCCCTTCATGCTAGTTCAAATTCGAATAATGAATCTCATGATCATGAATGAAAGAGGAATGAATTATTTCACATAAGAGTTGTATCTAAACAAACTAATATAGATACATTATTTGATCTGGGTTCCCAAGTAAACTTAATATCTGAAGCACTTGTCAAAAATATGGGTCTTGAAATGAAACCACATCCAAAGCCTGTTCTCTTGGTTGGGTATGTGATAAAGCAAAACTTAATGTCACCAAACAATGTAGGGTCAGATTTGCTATTTCTTCAAAGTTGATTGATGAAGTGGATTTGGATGTTGTATCACTTGATATATGTGGCATAGTGTTGGGAAGTCCTTATCTTTATGATAAAAAAGAAATCTTCTTTCATCATGAGAACAAGTACCACCTTACTAAGGGGGGAGTGGAATATATTGTTATATCTCACAGCATGAGGATAAACACAACACTTTTTAGTGCAAGACAAATGAAGAGACTCATAAACACTAATAAGATATATGTACTCATGGTCGTAAGAAAGAAAGATGTCGGAACATCCGACGCTTTCCAAGGATGTGATCCTTCTCATAAGAAAGAATTAATTGATATTGTTTCTAAGTATGATGATATTTTCCATGAACCAGATGGATTACCCCCTAAGAGGGAAATCCAACATGAGATACATCTTCAGCAGGATTCTCCCCTTCCTAATGTGGGCATGTAAAGGATGTCAATTGTGGAGATGACAGAGATTAAGAAGCAGGTATGGGGCTTATTGGATCAAGGGGTCATCATGACTAGTTCATCTCCTTGTGGTTCTCTAATCGTGATGGTGCCAAAGAAAGATGGTACATGGACAATCTGTGTCGATTACTGGGCCTTAAATAAAATCACGGTGAAAAATCGATACCCTCTTCCTCGTATAGATGATTTACTTGATCAATTAAAGAATATTGTTTATTTCACTAAGTTGGATTTGCGCAGTGGATACGATCAAATCAGGGTTACAGAACATGATGCATGGAAGATTGCCTTTAAAACCAAACAGGGATTGTTTGAGTGGTTAGTTATGACGTTTGGGCTTTGTAATTCTTCGACAACTTTCATGTGTGTGATGAATGATGTATTCAGGCCTTTCCTAGATGATTTTGTGATTGTATATTTAGACGACATTCTTATTTTTAGCAGGACTTGGGATGAACATGTGAGGCATGTAAAAAAAGTATTGGATACTTTGCAAAGGGAAAATTTGTATGCAAAACTGTCTAAATGTGAATTTGGAAAGACTGCACTTGTATACTTAGGTCATATTGTAGGAGGAGGACAATTAAAAATTGATCCTTCCAAGATTTTTAATCTTGATGTAATTGTAAATTGGCCTAAGCCAAAAAGTGTAACCGAGATCCAGAGCTTCTTAGGTGCAGTCCAGTATTGGAGGAGGTTCATTTTGAACTTCTCCTTTATAACAACTCCTTTGCATGCCTTAACCAGTGTGAAGAACACTTTTCAGTGGGAAGGAAAGAAACAAAAATATTTTGACACTTTGAAGGAGAAAATTAGTACCGCACCAGTATTAGCATTGTTGAATATTCAACAACCTTTTGAGATCGAGACAAATGCCAAGAGATACGCCATGGGTGTAGTATTGAAGCAATATTGAAAGCCTATATGTTACCACTCTGAAACTTTAACCAAGTTGTTGTTAGCTATCCTACATATGATAAAGAGTTGTATGCATCAGTTCAAAGCATAAAGAAATGGAAGCACTACTTGTTAGGGAAGGAAACAATCATATATATAGATCACCGACCCTTACAGTATCTCCAAGCATAGACCAAACTGCAACAATCTCAACAGTACAGATGGATGGGTTTTCTACAACGATTTCATTTGGTAATCAAGTAGGAAAAGGGTACAAGTAACAAGGTAGTTGATATTCTTTCTAGACCTCCTATTGTTGCTTCTATTATTTTGAAGAATACTTTTTTATCTCAAGATAGCTATGTGGAACAATATGCCATTGATGAAGATTTTAAAGAAGTATATGAGAAACTAACCCATGGTGCACATGTAGATAACTATTTTATGCATGGAAAAATACTCTACCATCTTGGAAAGCTATGTATTCCTACAAGTGAACGAGTCCATGTAATACGAGAAGGTCCAACTTCTCTTGTGTCTGGTCATTTTGGGGTAAGAAAAACATGGCTCATTTGCAAATGTTTTTTTATGGGCCTTGTTTCCCTTCTCTTGCTTTATCCTCATCCAATTCACTTTCTTGCCATTTCCCCTCACCCTAAAAGCTTAGTTTCTCATTGGTTGCTTTCCCAAATGAGTTGTCTTGTCCCTTAGATCTTTGACAAGTGTTGAAGATCCAAGAGGGGTCTCCTTAGCTTCTCAAGCTATTTAAGAGACCTCTCACTCCCTCTTTCTCACCCTTCATTATTGTACTGTTAGGCTACCATTTTCTCACTATCTCATTCTCTTCCTCTCTCATCATTATTATCACTTCTCTTCATTGGTGTGGCTATTGAAGA
>JASDQU010586696.1:97666-125453 GCA_032191745.1 Picea mariana | reverse complement strand
AAACAGATAATGAATGTATATACCATCGGACGATATTCATTTGATCCCCCGTCCATGTGCCCATATTTTCTACAATGTTTTGTAGCTGTTGCTATTAAAAATCTTTCGGGATGTCCAGTACAACAATTTTTTCAAGGGAAATAGCATTTATCATCACCCTTTTCACCCTCTTTAATTCTTTTCCCAACTCTAATGTTTTCTGACATTCTTCCCCAAAGACTTTTACTCAAACAAATATCTATTTTTTGTTCGCCGAGAAGACCCGCAAACCCTTTTTGA
The DNA here is from genome assembly GCA_032191745.1 of Picea mariana. NCBI lineage: Eukaryota > Viridiplantae > Streptophyta > Pinopsida > Pinales > Pinaceae > Picea > Picea mariana. The sequence continues at coordinate 125,174 of JASDQU010586696.1, read as the reverse complement.
AGCATCGTTATTATAGAAAACTTGTCACAACATCCGTCAAATGCAACATATTTATAGATTTTGTAACGTCGCAATTCCAACATAAAAAATTCCTAAGTGACCATTGGTATTTTGACTTGGTGAACATACTAAGGTGGTCGTTGGAGGGGAAAACCTAGTTTCGAAAACGTCACAATTGCGACATACATTTTCACAAATGTGGCAAGAGAGACATTCCAGTGGAAAACGTGGCAAGAGCAACGTTAACGTGGCAAGACCAATGTTAACGTGGCAATTGCGACATACATATTCACAAACGTGGCAAGAGAGACATTCCAGTGGAAAACATGGTAAGAGAGACTTTCCAGTGTAAAACGTGGAAAGAGCGATGTTAACGTGGCAAGATCGACGTTAACGTGGAAAGAGAGACGTCAATGTGGCAAGAGCGACGTTATCAGGCAACATGAATTTTTTCTTTTATAAATTTCCTCTATTTTTCGACAATATGGACAATTTATTCCATAACGCCGCAAATAAAACGTTGGAATTTTTACAATATGTAGTAGTGAGATATTGAGTCAGTGCAATCTGATGTAAAGTCATTTTATGCAGATGTAGTTGCAGAGCCAAATCCACAACAGAGACCTAAGTGGGCGAATACTACTCTTCAGGATGCATGAGATCTTGTTGGGGATCGAGCTAATACTAGGAGGATTTGATATGATTTCAAGGAGACTCCTCTTGCACTCACTTCCACTGAACCGATGCCATCCATGTATATTTTCTTGGTTTATTATTCATATCCACAGTCCTATGGTGAGGCTGCTGGAAATATGCTATGAAGGAGGAGTAAAAATCCCTCTTCGAGAACCAAACTTCGGATATGGTTCCCCTTCCTTAAGGAAGGAACCTTTTTAGGTGAAGATGGGTCTACATGACTAAGAGAGAAATGGACAAACAAGTTAGCAGATACAAATCGAGGCTAGTTTCCAAAGGATTTCAACAAGTCCAAAACATTGACTATGATGAGACCTTCGCTCCAGTAGTGAATGTGGATTCCATAGGTTTGGAACTTTCCATTATGGCAGAGAAGGGATGGGAATTCCATCAAATGGACATGAAGAATTCATTTCTTCATGATGATATCTTTAAATAGATCTATATGGAGCAACCCAAGGTATTTATGGAGGATTCATCTTTGGTATTTTTAGTGAAGAAGTCTCATTATGGCCTCAAGGATCCCTCGACGACATGCTATTCCAAGATAGACTCCTACCTATTGTAAAAGAACCTTGTAAATTGTAAGTCAGACCTGAATGTTTATATGCTCAATATGGATGATTCACTTCTACTCCTACTTATGTATGTTGATGATTTGTTGATGATAGGTTCTTGATGATGGACATGGGTCCGCTAGATTTCTTCCTTGGAATCCAGAATAGTCAAGATGCATCATGCATCAAACTATATTAGGACAAGTATGCACAAGATATCGTTAATAAATTTCACATGAAAGACTACAAGTCTTCCCTAAGTCCTTTCCTATCAGGAGTCAGACTTGAGGATGGCGGGGAACTCCACTAGTTGAAAACACACTATGCATAAAGCTAGTGGAGATCTTTTTGTATCTCACAAAGTCCAGACTGAACCTCTCCTATCTAGTTGGACCTGTCTCCAAGTTCATGCAGGAGCCACATGATCTATATTGGAAGGATGGAATGTGTATCCTTCTATACATATAGGGAAAGATCACCTTTGGGATTCATTATAAAATAGACTCTACATTGGACCTCATTGGGTTCATTGATTTTAATTGGAACGATGATAGCATTGATCGCAAGTCCACATCTAGTTACTCACTTAGTATTGGTTTTGGGCCTATCTATTGGTCGATAAATAAGGAGGATGTTATTTCTCTATCCTCAGTTGAGGCAGAGTATAGAGGGGTAGTTAATATAACCATTTTGGCTATGTGGCTACCAGATTTTATCACTGAGTTGGTAATTCAATTTCATCGACCGATCACCATCTTTTGTGACAACGAGAGCACTTAGAAGTTCTGCAGAGATTTAGTTTAGAGCCAGCAAAAGAAGCAAATCAAGATCCACATGAACTACATCCAAGACTTAGTACATTAGGGGATCATCAACATGCATTTCTTTCCTTCAACGGAAGAAACTACATACATCTTCACCAAGACCTTCACTGAGTACAAGTTCCATTCTCTGCGCAGTCATCTTGGAGTGAAGGACATAGTTTCCTAGCAACTATGAGTTTTTCTTTTTACATACATTGTACCTTGAGGGGTAGTTTTTCCCATGAGGTTTTCCCTCTCTCCTCATTTATTCTAGTTTATCTTTTGTGTTTGGGTACCTATCATGGCCTCATTATAGGGAACCATTCTTTATTTTCACCATAGTAATATTCATGGGGGGTGTTGGAGATACTTCACACACACCTATGATTTATTTTTCCTAAAGTTTTAACTATGTTTATGAGTCATTATTCAGTCACGTATAATTTAGAGAGAATATTCCTCTAGGAGAATATTCTCTTTAGTTCACACTTCAGTTTGATCAGTTGAGTGGAGTCTAGATGCCACATTGGGATTATCACCATGCAACATTCGGATCGTCATCAAGTAATGTGCATTGTCCTTGTTATTATCACCATACTGGAGAATTACTCATGATTGCATGATCTCCTACTCACTTCACTTTTTTTTCCATCCAGTTAACTCAAGACTGATAGACTAGTCAACTCAAACTAGGTGGCAATTCACTCCCATAACTACCCGAGAGACTAGACTAGGTGGAACTTTACTCCCATAATTGCTAGTGTGTATCCATATCAGTCTAGACCACCACTATGATGCATTGGATTCTCCTACAATGCACATTAGTTGAGTTATACATAGTATATAATGTGTAAATTATCATTCATTCATTTGGTTAATGAGAATTCTTCCATTCTTTCTCTCATGTTTCTCTCTTCTCATATTTTCTCTACAAATTGTGTATGTCATTCACTATATATATATTTTATGTGCAGGTTCAACACATTTACAATTATGGATTCGTGTATTCAAATTCTCTATACGAACTTCAACACTCATCATAGAATCTTTGATGAGGAGAAGATTCAAATTGCTAGATTACAAATGGAACATGTTTCCCAAGCCTGGTGGGATACTCAGCCGATTGGGATCCAACTCATTATGTATTTGTAGGAATCTGCCTCATCTTCTACTCCTCTTATTACCACTTAGGAATATCTCTCTCAAGTTCTCTTTAACATATTCTATCCTCCTGACTATCGTGAGAATCTTTCGGATCGTTGGTTGCAACTCCGCCAATTCTCAGGCTAGTTCCTGCAACAATACATTGAAATATTAACCACAGTACACATCCAACCTCATATTCAAGACTCTTAATAGGTACTCATACTAAATTTTAATTGTGGTTTATTGATTTTTTCATGCACGGATGTGGATATTTTTTACACTAGTTATTGCGATAAGGATTTCTCTCGTGCTCTAGCAGTTGAGCATAAGATATCCCCTTGCTTCAAATCCCCTCAGTATCATACTAGCTCCTCCTATGAGCCCCCCTCTCCAAAATATACCCCCCCCCATAAGTATGATAAATGGTGCATATTCGATAAGTATTATTTCCATAACATCGTCGATTTTCATGTCCTACAGAATATGTCTACTACCAAAAATCTTTTTGTCGATACTCCAGAGTCCTCATCTTGAATACCCCCTCCTTCTGAGACAACATATTTAGAAAATACCATGGTTGTAGACCCCCCTTTTATTTTTATGGCTGTTGATTCTAATGCTACCTCAACTGCCCCTCCCTTCACCCAAAATTTCCAAATCTACTAGCCTCTTTCTACACTCATTATTGATAATGGCAGCTAGAAGAATTTAGTAGTTCAAGATTTGGTGAACTGATTAAATGTACCCACCACCCCTCATCCCTCTCCTTATCAATTAGGGTGGGTTCATAAGGACAACACTCATGTCATGGTCACACAATAGTGTGTCGTCACCTTTTCCATTAGACCTTTTTGTAATTTTATCCTTTGTGATGTGTCTCCATTGGATTGTGTGGATCTTCTTTTGGGAATTCCATACTAGGAACAACATGATTCCATTTATCATGCTTGAACCCATCATTATGACCTCAAACAATATGTTTGAACTTATTTTCTTACCTCTTCTTCCCTTAAATCTCCTCCTCTACTCTCTAGCTAAGCTATCGTCCTCCAACTAATCCTCAATAAATCCCTCTACTTATTCTTTGTGCGCCCTATTAATCCAAATTAGACACCCGATTCCATATCATATGATCTGTCTATTGTTTTCTATGAATTTTCTGATGTTTTTTCCCTTATGGAAGGCCTTCCACCTCATCACCCTATTGAGCATTTTATTTACCTCATTCCTGGTGTTACTCTTCCTAATTCCCCTTCGAACCGTTTGGCTCCCCGTGATGCTGAGGAAATTGAATGATAACTCCAACAACTTCTCAATATTGACCATATGTAACCCAAATTCTCTCCTTGTGCCTCCCATGCCTTCATTATTCCCAAGAAGCAGAGTGGCAAGTGTAATTTAGTCACCGATTAGTGCGCTCTCAACAAGATTATTGTCCAAAATCATTTTCCTCTACGTCATGTCAAAGAATTGCTTGATTAGCTGAAAGGGGAAAATAATTTTACAGAGATGGATCTGACAATGGGCTATCACCAAGTGCATGTGGTTTCTACTGACACTTGGAAAACAACTTCTAAAACCACATTTTCTCTCTATGAATGGATGATGATGCATTTTGGCCTCACCAACACACTAACACATTCTAGAGGCTCATTAATGATATATTTCATCCTCTCTTGGGCCGCATCATGGTCACATATTTCGATGGAATTTTGGTCTTTTGTAAGAATTGGAAGGAACACTTAGAACATGTGTGCAACGTACTCCAATTGTTGTGTACCAATCTCCTTGAGGACAAGGAATGCAAGTCCTCCTTTTCCCAGAATTTTGTCTCTTATTTTGGGTTTGTCATAAATCATGAAGATTTTTATATTGATGCTTCAAACGTTTAGTCTCTATCACAATGGCCCACTCCTTAGTCTGCGCAGACCCTTAAATTTTTTCTTGGTGGTATCAATTTTTATAGGAAATTCATTCTTCACTTCTCTTAGCTAGCCAAGCCCCTTCATCATTTGTCCAATCATTCCTCTTTTCTTTGGACTCTGGTGGCTCAGGAGCAGTTCCAGTTCCTTAAAAAGGTCCTTTGTTCAACAACTATCCTTTGTTTGTGTGATCTTAAACAATATTTTGAAATTGAGACTGATGCCTCTCAACATGCAATTGGTGCAATTATTAAACATGGAGGACATCCCATTTATTATCATTCTAAGACATTGGTTCAAGACAAACAACATTACATTACCTACGATAATTAATTCAACAGCTTGGTCTAAGAATTAAAATAATGGAGCAACCATATCTTGGGTAAGGAGACCATTCTTCATACTGATGATCACCCTTTGATATTTATTTTTTCTCAGTCTAAGGTCCAATAACAACGTCACTTGAAGTGGGTTGATTATCTACAACAATTCCACTTAGTCATCAAATATAAGAAAGGGGCCACCAATCATAGGGTTTATCTTCTTAGTCACCCCCCTCCACAGATACTTCAAATATTTTCTTTACATTGTGTTTCTTATGAATATTGGAATCCTCTTACCATTTATTTAGTACCATTTGGAATACCTTGCAACAACCTACTATCATTAGCCAAAACCATTTCCTAGACTACCACATTAAGGATGGATGGTTTTATAATCTTGAAAAGCTATGTGTTCCTACTACTGATGATCACCTTTTTCTCATTCTTGAAGCCCACGTCTTCTCTTATGGTGGGAACTTCAACACATTAAAAACTATTGAACATCTTCAATGTCACTTCTTTTGGCATGCTTTACAACACCAAGTTGAGAAATTTATCCAACCTTGTACCCTCTATAGTCAACCTAAGTCGGCTAACCACAAGTATGGCATGTATCAACCCTTACAAATTCTCTCATGTCCCTGGGAATCTATCTCTATGAACTTCATCACCGGTATTTCCATGAACTTCCATCATCATGATGCCATTTGGGTGGTTGTGTGCCGCTTCTCCAAAATAGCCATTTGGGTGGTTGTGTGTCGCTTCTTGCACTAACACCACTTTTTTTGCTCAAACTATGGATCTCGTTTTCACTCATGTGTGGACTCATTTTGGTCTCCCCTCAAGCATAATCTCTGATTGTGATGCTCCTTTGCTCAATACATTTTGGAAAAATCTCAGGTCTCTCTTAGGGTGTTACCTCAAATAATCCACTTATTTCCATTTTTAGATGAATGGACAAATTGAAATTGTTAACCATAGCCCAGTCCATGACCTTTGCATTCAGTTTACCAAATCTAAACAATATGATGCCATCCTCCACATTGTCTAGTACAGTTAAAATAGGGTAGTTCATAATTCTAATGGATTGTCCCCTTCTAAATATTTCTTTCGTTATCAACCTACTACCCCCTATGATTTTCATTTATAGCTCCAACCTTCTGGTACTCTTCGAAAACAAAAAGAGAAAATCTCCACCTCATCTTTTTTGGAAACCTTGGCTCATAAACAAGATGAATTTTGTAAGGCTTTATAAGATTCCTAAAAACATTATAAGGCTCCTCATGATGTGCACAGGAAACCACATTCTTTTTCCTCTAGTGACAAGGTATGGTTTCACATGGAGCACCAACTGTTTCATTCCCAAAATTATCACAAGTTGAAACCCCTTCACTATGGTCCTTACACATTTTTGCAGGAAGTTGGAGACAATTTGTATCACTACAAATTTACACCACAATTGGGTATTCACGATGTGGTAAATGTTAACAAACTCAAACGCTATGAGCCTCCCCTCCTGGAAGAAGATGTCACCATTTCACACCCCTTTGAGTTGGTTCCAGATTTCCAACTACCTCTCCTTCAGGACACAATACTAGATACACGCACAACCACTACTCACAATCAAAATCACACTTCATTTAAAGTGGGTCACAAGGGTCAACCTCCATTCAAAGATAAACAACTATCACATTCTTCCATGTCTTAATAGTTTCCGCAGTTTCTCACAAAAGTCGAGACACTTCAAGGACTAAACAGGGAGAAATTTGGCAGGCTAGAAAGTGCACTCCACAAGTAGGAGAGCACACATATTGAGGCATACCAATGTGGTGCTACCACAAAGGTGCACCTCCTTCTAGATGGGGTGCACTTCACCACAAAGGCCATATGGAGTGCATTTCTACCTAGGAGGTTGGGCACAAGTCCCAAGCACCAGGAACTGGTCAACTACAATAGTTGTTAGGTTTTTTGGGACCGTTTGTAGTTGTTGGTTGGTTAGAATTTCTGTACTTTTGATTAGAACCATTATATGCTCAGCCTATCCTATATAAAAGTTGCTTATTCTACAAAATAAGATGAATGGTTCATTTTACATACCCATATTTTTTGTTGCTTTTGTCTTTCTCTATGAATGTTCTTTGGGTTTCTCTGTAGTATTACAAATCAACCCTCCTTCGATGTATCTCTTCATATCAAATTCAAAAAATTATATATGAGGTATATAGAAACCAACTAGTATCTTGGATATTATAGTCCTCAATGGGAGGCACATTGCAATAGATAGTGGATTTACAACATTGACTTCTAATTGATTAATTCTATGAGTACGTTGGGGTCCTCTATTCACACTTGATATATTGTACCAGGTACGTTGGGGTCCATTTTCATCATCAATGATTCCTCTTACATCTATTAATTGTATACCTTAATGAGTAGTCACCACAAAATTTCTACGATGCTCGACATCAACTGATTTATTTTCATGTTGTATAATTTCACCATAGTGGTTTGGAATAAACTGCCATTCATAAATTCTAAGACATAATAAGATCTATGTTCGAGAAAGAGATCCAAATACTATACCCAACAAACAAGAAAGTATGCAATTTCCTAAGGAAAGGAAAATTTACTCTCTAGTAACCAAAGCACAAGAGTGTTGAAGAACTCCCAAGTAGACTCTAGGGGAGTGTTAACCAAGTAACAACACTTTGAATTGAATTGTAAGGAGCTGCTAGTTCTAGGGAAAGTTTGAGAAAAAGGCTCAAAAATCTCAATAACTTAGGAAAATTAAGTGAGAGGCTCTGTGAGATAACTTAGAATAGACAAAAAAGATATAAATACATATTAAATCAACAAATAGGATCTAAATATAGACAAAGGTCATGGAGAAACCAAGGAACAAACTGAAAATTCGTTCCAGAGTGGAGTCATCAATTTTTGTTATGGAAATATTCCCCTACAGACAGGTGAACTTTCCCTTGGATTACATACCCTTATACCAATATAGAAAAACACAAGTGGACACCAACATCCCTTTGAATTTAGTTTAACTAATCATAAAGAGAGAGAGGGAGAAAAATTGTGACGCACCTAGTTTCAAAGTTTTTCCTCGGTGCTTCCAATCTGAGCTTGATGTTTAAACTCCTTATTCCAAATTGATACCTGCAATGCAATTGGAAATAAAGAGAAACAAAGAACTCAAATTGATCCTCTATTCATACTTGATATAGAGGTAATGGATTTGATAGGGTTTCTTTTCAACCTCCTCTCTCTCTCCCAATAGGTGCTCTAGGGAAATCCCCTTTGCCTCTCAACTCAAGAATATTTAGAGAGATGCACTAGGGAAACCCCCTCATCCTCTCATTTTTGTTGAGTTATTCAAAGATGCACTAGGGAAACCCCATCCTCATCCCCAGTCAGTTTTTAGTTAGAGATATGACAAGGCTTTACTCTCCTCGTCTCCACTCAATTTTCATTTCATAGGTATGCTAGGGTGTTCCCATCCTCCTCTCTGCAGATTAGTCACCTATCTTTCAGATCTAGATACGAGAAACATTTTTTTAATAATTTATCATGCCTACAAGAAGGGTCACTTCATAGCATGATGCATCTTTTGTAAAATCTTCCCCTATACAAGAGTTGGCTTTATCTCTTCATGAGATTATTAGATTTCAACGTCACAAACTAGATCCTTTGAAACTAGATGCATGCTTCCAACTTCCTAAGTTCTCTGGTAAAATCAATGGGAACATTATTGTTGGAGATACTTCACACACATTTATGATTTATTTTTCCTAAGGTTTTCCCTATGTTTATTAGTCATTATTCCATATCCCATAGTTTAGGGAGAATATTCTCTTTAGTTCACACTTTTGTTTGATCAGTTGAGTGGAGTCTATATGACACATTGGGATTATCACCATGAAACATTGGGATCATCATCAACTAATACACATTGTCCTTGGAATTATCGCCACACTAGAGAATTACTAGTGATTCCTTGATCTCATCCTCACTTCACTTTATTTCAGTTAGTTAACTGAAGACTAATAGCCTAGTTAACTTGGACTAGGTGGCATTTCACTACTGTAACTACCTGAAAGACTAGACCACTATGGAACATTGGATTATCCTCTAGTGCACATTAGTTTAGTTATACATAGTATATAATGTGTAAATTATCATTCATTAATTTGGTTAATGAGAATTATTCCATTCTTTCTCTCTCGTTTCTCTCTTCTGATATTTTCTCTGCAAAATCTGTATGTCATTTGATAGATATATATTTTTTGTATAGGTTCAACACATTTACATGGTATGAGAGCCGACAAATTGCTAGGAAAAAGACACACCAGATTCTTTTTCCAGTTACTGAATATTGAAGACAACGAAAAAATGGAATTTTAAAAAGAATTCATTCTTATACCATACAATATATTTACATGGGAGGAGAAGATGATAGTGCAACCATGCACCTAGAGAGGGAACCCACATCATCCATAGAAAAATACACATATATGAATTGAGTGGATGAAATGCTTGGAACTATTTGCAGTCTCACTTATCTTGAACTTCTATTTCACATATCCTCTAGTAAAACCCCTAGTGAATCTTGGACCACCATGGAAGGGATTTTTGGAAAACATGATGAGATGAGAGGACACATTCTCAAGGTGGAATCACTCACTTTGGATCAAAAAACATTCAACAATATCCAATATTTATTTACCAAATATAAGGATTTGATGTCGCAACTCAAGGTTTGCGGGGTTGATAAATACAAGGAGGAGAAACAAATGGTTCTTACCATAGTTATAGAAATATTTTCCTCACCCTATGCAAAATTGCACAAAAGGCCTTTTTTCCATTTCCCTACATAGACTTGAAGTCGATTTTTTAAAATCCCAGAGATAAAAAATTTATTTGTCCACATATACATGCCCTACCTATTGTACAACATGCATATACACAGGTTGCACCACTAAAGCCCGCATACATCGGGTTTTGGTCCCAAAATTAAAAAATGGTATCGGGTGTCCATGTCACATCACGAGACCCATGATCCTTGACCTTCGATATACTAGAAACGTTCCTACTTGAACCTTCAATTCCACTTGAAGGCTACAAATGGGCCAAATCCAAGCTATCGAAAGGAGAATAAGAATTCAACTTTGAGAGCAAAGTTGCTCTGGAAAAATTATTCACTTCATATTGAGTCTGCATCCCTTTGTCCTTTTAAGTCTAAACACATTTTCCATCACCCAAGCTCTTCCCTACCTGATTGAGAACCTCATTGTATCTCTTATATGAGGTTGCCTTTGGTGGAGGATTGAAGTGGTCGAGGCCCAGCTGGAAGGTACTTAGTTTCTCGATTTTGAACTATGCTGACATAAAAGTTTGTAATTCATTCACGTATGTTGATTACATTTTCATAGAAATACTCTTTTGTCATCTAATTAATATCTTGCAAATATTTGAATTGTTATTCCATGGGTGTACTTGTTATGAATGTTGATGGATTATTCTATTGAACGTGCTAACATTATATATTATCACCATATGCTAGCATTTATTGGTTGTTGAGGACAAGGTGCAGGTGTATTTCTTTGAGTCAAGTGCTCAATGGTGGACTTCATCGAACGTCTGGACGAGGTGGGAATTTTATCCTGTCTTGCTATCATATTTAATTATATAGGATACTTGAGATTAGAGTTGATTTCTGAAGTCATTTCCATCTATTGTGGTTTACCCCTAGCCATAGAGATATTTTCCTCATAACAGAATTGGTGACCATAATGGGGATAAAATCTTCTTTTTTGAGGTTCGGAGTGTTTTTATCCTTAGAATTCTCTCGTTTATATTGAATTTCTTGTCGTATTACTAATTGACAACATCTGTTCATTTTGAGTCTAGTTTTATTATCCTTCTCCTTATCATTGTTGTGTTTTAACACATATATGTGGGTTTTTACCTGACAATCGTGTACATATGTGTGATATCCTTCTGCAAGAGGCGTATATACACACTATTCCCCTAAAACATTGCGTACATCACCATTTGTTGCTTGGTTGTTGTGTTTGATGGTTGTTGGGTAAGTTTTGATGATTGTTGAGTCTTCTTGGGTCTCTGTTATGACTATTAAGTGTCTGTGGAATGACAAGAAACCTTTCTTTGGTTGAATTTTTGGGTGGTTCCTTTGTCATCATCCTTTTCGTTTGATTGTACTTACATCTTGGGTTTGGTGTTTTCTTCTTGATATCCTATTTGGCTTGTCTTTGGTTACATAGAGTAGAATTTTTGTATCAAGTTGTTGTTCAATCCTTTCATTTTCAATCTTTTATATTGAAAATACAAAAATATTAGTCATTTTACATTGTTGGCATTTGATCTTTTGAGTCCTTATCATTTCTCTTAGTACATGTAAAGAAAGATTTCATTTTATTTGGAATTGCATAACTAAATTTAGAATTGCATTTTGAAAATCATATTAGTTATTGGGAATTCAATTTAGGACTTTGAATTGTATTCATATTCACTTATTTTGCTTGTTGAGTCATAAGATCATTAGTTTCATGACAAAAAAATTTTTGAGTAAGCAAGGCCACTAAAACTAACACTGATAATTTAAAATTGATTAGTAATGATTTAATTTTCTAGGCTTCACAAACTAGCTTAGGATTTAGAGCATTGGAATAGGATTTTTTGAGTAAACTTCTCCATGGATATTAAATCAACATATGTGTTTGACTAAGGGAGTGGAGAAATACATTGTATAATTGGTAATATCAGGAGGCTCCACTTACATCAGAGTTAAGAAGAAGGTTGCATGAGGTTAGCTGAAGGGATATCCCCCCGATACCTTCTTAGCATCAGATATATTTCTAGGGATCTATTCATATATGGGGATCTTGATAGTACCTTTACCTCTATAAGAGGTGGTACTTTCGAGGTTTCGGGATTTGTTACCCTCTCCATACGGTGGACCTGAGTTACAATTGTTCTCATGTGCATTGGTTATAACGTGGTTTCTTAGTTTCTTGACATAGGTACCAAATATGTTACTTGAAGGGGTTATTTTGCAAGTACCCTAGGTCAGATAAGAGTCGGACAACACACAATGCTTATGGAGCATTACCTCTATGGGGGGATTTGATCGACTTGTTGTTAATCCCACGAGGGACCTTATAAATAATTCTTATACCTCTGATATTTAGCAGGGAGTCTTAGGCCGCTCTTGGGTGAGGCATACCTACTTTAGGGAGGGAGTCCCCTTTCAACAACTTTATCCTGTTTGTGTGCATATTGGCCTTTTGATTATATTTTCGTGTGCTCTTTGATTATTAGTTGACCTTAGGATTTTGTATTGTTCCTTCAGTTGTCATTATCATGGATAGTAGAGTTCCTTTGGCTCCCTCATTCACTGCTACCTCCCCTATGACATTCACTTATTTCATAGGGATGAATCCATCTAAGTTTCATAATGGTATGAAAAATTATGAAACTCAGTCAATGCCTTTGGTCTCTAATCATTTTCCTCTTGATATGCCAAACATGTCATCACCCTTTCCATTCTCTCCCTTTCCTACTTATATGAATCATGTTTTTGGATATGGGGGCAATATGGCTCCGTTGTCTACATCTTCATTTGATAAGAGTCATGTCCCTCAAACAAATCTCACGGTGGGAGGTTGGAATCTACTTTCTTATAGATCCAATGCTGGATTCATCCTTACAAGAGACAATGCTCAAATGGGTGGTTATTCTACTTATTACACCCCATATGTGTATCCTTCATTCGTTATGCTAGTTCCTATGAACACTCTCCATATAGAGGGTCTCCTTATGTCGTTTGGTATTTCATACAGAGGGAATAATTTTTATAGTACCAGATACCCTCTTCAAGGAAATCCTTCACATGGGGGAAAAACATATCCTCAACTGAATAATCCTTATCATTCTTTTTTCTCTTCGCAGACATATTATTTAGTGATGATGCATGTACAAAACTCTAGCGAGGAAACAAAACTCTATGGATAAACTAGGACCCTTGCTGGCCTGCAATTTCTCAAAACCAATATTTCTTGGGACCTTGGTATCAAATGCCACAACTAACCTCCGCCACTAGTCCAGCCTGTTAAAGTAATACTAGAATTCCATCACCAACCTCTGCTAGTCATGTTGGCGATTGGTTGAAAACCTCTGCATGCCATGTTGAAGACTCTCAACCAACCACTACAAGTCGTGTTGGGAGAATCACTCTCGTTTCCATGAGTCACACTGACATGACATCTCCAACCTCTATGAATCATATGGGATATGAACCACCAACCTATGCTAGACACCCTGAGAGCATGTAACCAATGATTGATAATTATGTTGGGGGAATTCATACGATTAATAAGCCTGGACATGTAAGACATAAGCCCAAGTTCCTTTGTAGGCTTTGAAAGGAGATCACCTTACTAATTTTTGTGTTGCTACTATTGTGGTAGAAGAAGCGTGGTCCTTTCCTAGGGGCCCTTTGGGTTCTGAGTCATCCTTGGTTTCCCATCACTCCCTTTCTCCTTTGATTGACATGACATTCATGCTGATGTAATCGCCATCTAACCCCACTCCTATTTTTTAGGGTGGTGCATCTCCTAGCCTTGTTCTCTTGCATCCTATTCAACCAACGATTGAATAAGTGGTTGTACTAATGCGATCTCCAGCCGGTCCAACTCTTATTTTCAAGGGTGATGTGTTCTTCAACCATTTCTTTAGCATTCCTAGTACTACACCTTCTGAACAAGAGAGACTTTTACTCTCCTTGAGTACTCTCACTCCAAGTCTTGGAGAGGCTCCCTTTCACCGGGATGGTCTTGTGGGGTATCAAATTCCTCTTCCCATACATTTTTAGGTAAGAGACATTATCTGATACATTTTGGATAAGGTAACCTCCGCTAGCAATTTATCCTCCTTGACTTGGAGAGGTTTGGGTTTTCCCAAGATTTTGTTAGTGACTCATAAGTTGTTGACATTTCATAAAAATCCTGCACAGGAGCCTTGGCCTCCCCCATGACATACTAGCTAGAAACCCCCCCAACGAGTCTGATTTAAGCTATTTTCTGACTCGTCTAAAAAGAGAAAAGATTGCCGAGTGAATTTGTCTCTTTCACACTCGTTAATGGGATTTGAAAGGTCACATGTCTGATTTAAGCTCATTTACGACTCAAAAAGAGAAAATATATGAAAGGACGTCTATTTGGTGCAATTTTATCCATTTTTAAAACCAAGTAGATTAAGATTACTAAAAATAACATTTTTGGCGTTAAGTTGTAATTGCATCTCATTCTCTTTCTTGCAGTATTGAGGCTATTTCCATTTCTCTCTTTTGCGTTATAAGACTCCCACCTCAACAATTTTCATAATCAACCAAGTAGAGCCTTTTTTATATCCTTTGAAGCTTGACACCCTTTAACCAAGAGGAAACATCCCCCCGAGTGTCCATATACCACATGCACCTCCTTGCATTGAGCATACGTATATTCCACTGCTAGATCTAGTTTTGCTTACTTGAGACACTTGTTTCCTCATATTTATTATAACATTCATGTCGCCTTTGAACCCAACACAAAATTTTTGAGTCCACTTGTCATCAAAATTTTGGGTTTAGCATGATGTTAGGAAGCTGATATATCTTGTTCAAAGGATGTCTATCAACCTGTGTTGGCCACTCCTCATAACTCTTGAATTTGAATGTTGTCCATACCCTCAGTATGTCTCAGAATCACATGAATATTGTATTCCTATTGTGCACCATGGTCCTACTTTTCTCATTGGTAGGTAACCTTGAACTCAACAATTGACATTTCATCATTGGTCGTTGACAGGGTGGTTTCCCTTGTGCTCAATGACAAGACATCTATTCACACATTGGGATTTGTGCAGTTTCTTGGATTCGATTATCCCTATTGGTGGTTTTGTCATCTTTGTCAGTAGATTTACTTATTGGATACTATTCAGAGGGTCTTTTTCATGTACCGCTTGCATCTGGCACACACAAAAGATGCAAATGGTCGTTGGTTCGTGAACATGTTCTTTGTCCGATTTCATCCAAATCATCAAGATCATGATTTGTACCTCATGTTCAATGATGAGAGATTCCTTAATTCTCTTCTTTAAGTGGGTCTCCTTCCATCAAATTCAACTCATCTATTGTGGAGACAAGACCTAGAGTCTTATGAGTAGCTAGAGTCTTGCAGTCATTAGTGGCAGGTTCTCCCTCCATCAATAGTTGGGAATACATCAATGTCTCATGATTGATGGATTCTTAAAGTGTTCGAACTTGGCACATATATTCACACTTGTAAGAATATACTCGGTGCCTTCATACCTACTTTCATTATGCGTAGGTTGTCTCATGTTTGTTAACAGTATACGTTAATGACTGGTAATCAAACAAAGTCTCATTGTGTTTGACCTCAACTCCTTTATTCACATGATGTAGAATTGCACCTTTGGTAGATTGTGTATAAGTATTTAACACATCACTTCATAGTCACAAATTTCCTTATTTTTTTCTACCTTTCATTGGACTAGTAACTATGTGACTTCAGTGATCATGGGAAATCAAATTGTACTCTATTGTATACAAATATCTTTAGATTGATTTTGAGACTTGTTTTATTGGCCCTTTTTTGTGACTATGAAATAATTTGGAATGTAGCCACATTTTTATTCCTTATTCATGGCCATGGACAAGTGTTTGGTATATTTTCACATGGATTTGTAGTGTAATTCAAATTGGCAGCCATGTTTGCAAAGTTAGTACATATTTTAATAGTCTCATGAGCAACTAGTTCTTCCAACTGAGTCCCAATTACTCCACTTCTATGTCTTATAATTTATTTAGACCATCACATATACTCATTTTACCTCACACATTAGGGGGCATCTGTTATAGAAATATTTTCCCCACCCTATGAAAACTTGCACATAAGGCCTTTTTCCATTTCCCTATGTAGACTTGAAGTCCCCTTTTGCAAATCCCAGAGATAAAAAAATTATTTTTCCACATATACACGCCCTACCTATTGTACAACATGCGTTTACGTAGTTTGCACCACTAAAACTCACGTACATTGAGTTTTGTGCCAAAAATTTAAAAATTGTGTCAAGTTTCCATGTCACATCACAAGATCCATGATCTTTGACCCTCCATATACTGGAAAAGTTCTGACTCGACCCTTCAGTTCCACTTGAAGGCTACAAATGGGCCAAATCCAAGATATGGAAAGGAGGAGAAGAATTCAACTTTGAGAGAAAACTTACTCCAGAGAAATTATTCACTTCATATCGAGTCTGCATCCCTTTATCCTTTTAAGTCTGAACACATTGTTCATCCCCCAAGCTCTTCCCTACTTGATTGAGAACCTCATTGTCTCTCTTATATGAGCTTTACTTTGGTGGAGGATCAAAGTGGTGGGGGCCTAGCTAGAAGGGACTTAGTTTCTTGGTTTTGAACCATGCCAACACAGAGGTTTGTAATTCATTCACTTATGTTGATTACATTTTAATAGAAATACTCTTTTCTCATCCAATTAATATCTTGAAAATATTTGAATTATTATTCCATGGGCATATTTGATATGAATTTTGATGGATTATTCTATTGAATGTGAGAACATTATATATTATCACCATATGATTGCATTTATTAGTAGTTGAGGACAAGTTGAAGGTGTATTGCTTTGATTCAATTCCTCAACGGTGGACTTCATCGAACGTTTGGACGAGGTAGGAATTTTATCTTGTATTGCTAGCATATTTGTTTATATAGCATACCTGAGATTAGAGTTGATTTCAGTAGTCATTTCTTTCTGTTGTGGTTTACCCCTATCCATAGAGATATTTTCCTCATAAAAACCATTCTCTCCAAACATGGTTTGGAATAATTAGTGTTTGTATCTACATTTCATTCATTTAGGCTCACCTCTAGAGACACCTAGACGATTCCCTCTCTTGAGTCCTTTATCAAGTCTCTAACACGAGCTCAGAAGAAGCTCATCAATATGGGAAAAATCAAAGTCCCAAATGCACATGCACTTACTGTGAAAGATGGTAGCAGTCATCAATATCAGAAATCTAAAGACAAAGACAAAATGAAATCACATGAAAGTCCAAAGAGGGAAGGGTACTCAAAACTGTTCAACGGTGCCTCTGGATCAAAAGGTGGAAAGAGAAGAAAAGGGGAGAAATGCACTTACTTCCATAAAATATTCCATCCAGAATCTTCATGTATGCACAAGGAAATATATAAAATGGCCCAAATACTGCAGAAAAATAAACTTAGAGATCGAATCCCTGAGGGTGCCAAGAAGAAGAAGAAGCTAGAATATCAAAAACCCAAGAAAGGAAATTCTATCCATGCTTTGATTTCCATAAACTCCTCTCCTGATGCTTGGATCATAGATTCAGATGCATCACACCACATGGAAGCCAAAATAGAAGTCTATTATTCATTGTATGTATGAAAAGGTCCTCCTATTCTGATGAAGGAGATATATCCAACTGAGGTCATCGGTAAAGGAAGAATTGAGATCACAAACAGAAGCTTCGAGAATGTGCTACACATTCCCAAACATTCCATCAATCTTCTCTCTGTCTATTAGATGAAAAACTCCAGCACCAGAAAAAGAGTCATATTCACACCTCATGTAGTGGATATCTATGACATGAAAACCAATTCAAGGGTTTCTACCAGTGAGGTAAATCATCAATCTAGACTCTACACACTTTCTAAAATTATTGAAAAAGATTATGCATTACTGCTTACGCATTTTGATGAAAGTACTAGTATATGGCACTAAAGGTTCATGAATTTAAATTTCAGATATATGAAATATCTTAGAAAGTAGGGAATTTTTTATGGTCTATCTGACATCCACTTCTCCAATGGAATTTGTGAGGGATGTGTTCTTGGAAAACACTCTCAAGAGAAATTTGATGAAGGAAAGACTCATAAGGCTTCATTTCCTTTAGATCTGATCCATAGTGACCTCATGGGACCTCTTATACATCCATCAATCAATAAACAAAGGTACGTGTTCATTTTTTTTGATAATTTCTCACGCTTCACATCAATTTTCTTTATTAGGAAAAAATCAAAGGTCTTTCAACACCTCAAATATTTCAAATCCCTTGTTGAGATACAGTCAGGAAAGAAAATCAAAGTCCTCCAAACTAGATAATGGGGCAGAGTATGTTAACCATAAGATACATAATCTTTATCATGAGCTAAGGATTTAGTTGCAACACACGATTCCCTATACTCTGGAGCAAAATGGAGTTGTTGAACGGAAAAATAGATCTCTAAAAGAGATGGAATCTTGCATACTACATGAAACGTCACTTCCATAGATATAATGGGATGAAGTACTTAGTTGTGAAACCTACATCCAAAATATATCTCCCCATATATATGTCTAGGATAGGACCCCCTACGAGGATTAGAGTAGCCTCAAATCAGAGGTGACCCACTTCCATATTTTCATTTCAGTGCATGGGCCAACATTCCATCTAAGAAGACGAAGGAACTTGATCCACATAACACATAGTGTATATTTTATGGATACCTTGACGGTTTGAATGGATATAGACTCATTAATATTTCTTGGACTCGCTCATCATTGAGCAAAGTTTGTAATTCAAGGAAAGTGTCTCGCATGTACCTCAAAAGCCACATGCAGACACATTTTTTCTTCCACCTGTAAGAGATAATGAGCATGCACATGTCAACTCTTCTTCATATGAGAATTATGATTCATAGTATTTAGATGATCTGGATATCGAGTTAGTAAAGTCTGATGCAAAGTCAGTTTATGTAGATGTATTTGCATAGCCAAAGCCACAACAGAGGCCCAAGTGGGCCAATACTACTCTTAAGGATGCACAACATCTTGTTGGGGATCCATCTGATACTAGGAGGATTTGATACAATTTCAAGGATCTTCCTCTTGCACTCACTTCCACTGAATCGATGCCACCCATGCATATTTTCTTGGTTCAGTATTCATATCCACAGTACTATGGAGAGGCTGCTGGAAATCCACCATGAAGGAGGAGTACAACTCCCTCCTCGAGAAACAAACTTGGGATATGGTTCCCCTTCCTTTAGGAAGGAACCTTTTCAAGTGACAATGGGTCTACAGGATTAAGAGAGAAATGGACAAACAAGTTAACATATACAAATCTAGGCTAGTTTCCAAAGGATTTCAACAAGTGCAGGACATTGACTATGATGAGACCTTCTCTCCAGTAGCGAATATGGATTCCATAGGTTGGGAACTTTCCATTATGGAAGAGAATGGATAAGAATTCAATCAAACGGACATGAATAATGCATTTCTTCATGACGATATATTTAAAGAGATCTATATGGAGCAACCCCATGGATTTATGGAGGATTCATCTTTCGTATGTCGACTGAAGAAGTCTCATTATGGCCTCAAGGAGGCCTCAACGACATGGTATTCCAAGATAGACTCCTACCTATTGTCACAGAACCTTGTGCATTGTAAGTCAGACCTGAATGTTTACATGCTCAGGATGGACGATTCAGTTCTAATCCTACTTATGTATGTTGATGATTTGTTGATCATTGGTTTCTCGACTTCATCAATTGTTGTTGTTAAGAGGATTTTGCATGATAGGTTCTTGATGATGGACATGGGTCCACCAGATTTCTTCCTTGGAGTTGATATTAGTCAAGATGCATCATGCATCAAACTATATTAGGAAAAGTATGCACGAGATCTCCTTAAGCAATTTCACATGACAGATTGCAAGTCTACCCCGAGTCCTTTCTTATCAGGAGTCATACTTGAGGATGGCGGGGACACTCCACTGGTTGAAAACACACTATGCATAAATCTAGTGGAGATCTTTATGTATCTTATAAAGTCCAGACCAAGCCTCTCCTATGTAGTTGGACCAGTGTCCAAGTTCATGCAGGAGTCACATGACCTATATTGGAAGGATGCAAACTGTATCCTTCGATACATATAGGGAACCATCACCTTTGGGATTCATTATGCAACAGACTCTACATTAGGGGATCATTAACCTACATTTCTTTCCTTCAACGGAAGAAAATACATACATCTTCACCAATACCTTCACTAAGAACAAGTTCCATTCTTTGCACAGTCGTCTTTGAGTGAAGGACATAGTTTCCTAGCAACTGCGAGTTCTTCTTTTTACATACAATGTACCTTGAGGGGGAATTTTTCCCATGAGGTTTTCCCTCTCTCCTCTTTTATTCCAGTGCATCTTTTGTATTTGGGTACCTATCATGGCCTCGCTACGGGGAACCATTGTTTATTTTCGCCATAGTAATATTTATGGGGGGTGTTGGAGATACTTCACACACACCTATGATTTCTTTTTCCTAAGGTTTTAACTATGTTTATTAGGCATTATTCAGTCTCCTATAGCTTAGAGAGAATATTCTTCTAGGAGAATATTCTATTTAGCTCACACTTCAGTTTGATCAGTTGAATGGAGTCTAGATGCCACATTGGGATTGTCACCATGCAACATTGGGATCATCATCAAGTAATGTGCATTGTTCTTGTTATTATCACCATACTAGAGAATTAATCATGATTCCCCGATCTCCTACTCACTTCACTTTTTTTTCAGTCAGTTAACTCAAGACTAATAAACTAGTCAACTCAGACTAGGTGGCAGTTCACTCCCGTAACTACCCGAGAGACTAGACTAGGTGGCACTTTACTCCTGTAATTGCTAGTGTGTATCCATATTAGTATATACCACCACTATGATGCATTGGATTCTCCTACAGTGCACATTAATTGATTTCTACATAGTATATAATGTGTAAATTATCATTCAGTCATTTGGTTAATGAGAATTCTTCCATTCCTTCTCTCATGTTTCTCTCTTCTCATATTTTCTCTACAAATTGTGTATGTCATTCACTATCTAGACATTTTATGTGCAGGTTCAACACATTTATAATTATCAATTCGTGTATTCAAATTCTCTGTACATACTTCAACACTCATCACAAAATCTCTGACGAGGAGAAGATTCAAATTGCTAGGTTACAAATAGAAGTTGTTTCCCAGGCCTGGTGGGATAATCAACTGATTGGGATCCAACTCATTATGGATTTGTAGGAATATTCCTCATCTTCTACTCCTCCTATTACCACTTATCAATATCTCTCTCAAGTTCTCTTTAACATATTATATCCTCCTGACTATCGTGAGAATCTTTCGGATCACTGGTTGCAGCTCTGCCAATTCTCAGCCTAGTTTGTTCAACAATACATTGAAATATTAACCATGCTCCACATCCAACCTCATATTCAATACTCTTAATAGGTACTCATAGTAAATTTTAATTGTGGTTTATTGATTTTTTTATGCACGGATGTGGATCTTTTTTACACTAGTTATTTCGATAAGGATTTCTCTTGTGCTCTAGCAGTTGAGCGTAAGATGTCCCCTTGCTTCAAATCCCCTCAGTCTCATTCTAACTCCTCCTATGAGCCCTCCTCTCCAAAATATACCCCATCCCATAAGTATGATAAATGGTGCATATTCCATAAGTATTCTTTCCATAACATCGTTGATTTTCATGTCCTATAGAATCTGTCTAATGCCAAAACTCTTTTTGTTGATACTCCAGAGTCCTCATCTTGAACGCCGCCTCCTTCTGAGACAACATATTTAGAAAATACCATGGTTGTAGACCCCTCTTTTATTTTTATGGTTGTTGATTCTAATGCTATCTCGATTGCCCCTCCCTTCACCCAAAATTTCCAAATCAACTAGCCTCTTTCTACACTCATTATTGATAATGGCATCTAGAAGAATTTAGTAGTTCAAGATTTGGTGAACCAATTAAACGTACCCACCACCCCTCATCCCTCTCCTTATCAATTAGGGTGGGTTCATAAGGATGAAACTCATGTAATGGTCACACAACAGTGTGTCGTGACCTTTTCCGTTGGACCTTTTCGTGATTTTATCCTTTGTGATGTGTATCCATTGGATTGTGCGGATCTTCTTTTGGGAATTCCATACTAGGAACAACATGATTCCATTTATCATGCTCGAACCCATCATTATCACCTCAAACAATATGGTTGAACTTATTTTCTTACCTCTTATTCCCTTAAATCTCCTCCTCTACTCTCTAGCCAAGCTATTGTCCTCCAATTAAGCCTTAATAAATCCCTCTACTTATTCTTTGTGCACCCTATTAATCCAGATTAGACACCCGATTCCATTTCATTTGATCTGTATATTGTTTTCTATGAATTTTCTGATGTGTTTTCCCCTTTGGAAGGCCTTCCACCTCAGCGCCCTATTGAGCATTTTATTGACCTCATTCCTGGTTTTATTCTTCCTAATTCCCATTCAAACTATTTGGCTCATCATGATGATGAGGAAATTGAATGATAACTACAAAAAATTGTCAATGTTGACCATATGTAACCCAAATGCACTCCTTCTCCCTCCCCCACCTTCATTATTCCCAATAAGGAGAGTGGTGAGTGTAATTTAGTCACTGATTAGTGCACTCTCAACAAGATTACCGTCCAAAATCGTTTTCCTCAATGTCGTGTCAAATAATTGCTTGATTAGTTCAAAGGGGAAAATAATTTTACAAATATGGATCTGACAACGGGCTATCACCAAGTGCACGCGGTTTCTACTGACACTTGGAAAACAACTTCTAAAACCACATTTTCTCTCTATGAATGGACGATGATGCTTTTTGGCCTTACCAACACCCTCATGTGTTAGGAATGAATGCAAGTCCTCCTTTTCCCAGAATTTTGTCTCTTATTTTGGGTTTGTCATAAATCATGAAGGTTTCTATCTTGATGCTTCAAATGTTTAGTCTCTATCACAATGGCCCACTTCTTAGTCTGTGCTGACCCTTAAATTTTTTCTTGGTGGCATCAATTTTTATAGGAAAATCATTCTTTACTTCTCTTAGCTAGCCAAGCCCCTTCATCATTTGTCCAATCATTCAACTTTTCTTTGGACTCTATTGGCTCAGGAGCAGTTCCACTTCCTTAAAAAGGTCCTTTTTTCAACAACTATCCTTTGTTTGTGTGATCTTAAACAACCTTTTGAAATTGAGATTGATGCCTCTCAACTTGCAATTGGTGCAATTCTTAAACATGGAGGACATCCCATTTATTATCATTCTAAGACATTGGTTCAAGCCAAACAACATTACATTACCTACGATATCTTGGGTAAGGAGACCATTCTTCATACTGATGATCACCCTTTGCTTTTTATTTTTTCTCAGTCCGAGCTCCAATAACAACGTCACTTGAAGTGGGTTGATTATCTACAACAATTCCACTTAGTCATCAAATATAAGAAAGGGGGCACCAATCACATGGTTTATCTTCTTAGTTTCCCCCCTCCTCATATACTTCAAATGTTTTCTTTACGTTGTGTTTCTTATGAATATTGGAAGCCTCTGACCGTTAATTTAGTACCATTTGGAATACCTTGCAACAACCTACTATCATTAACCAAAACCATTTCCTAGAGTACCACATTGAGGATGAATGGTTTTATAAGCTTGAAAAGCTATGTGTTCCTACTACTGATGATCAACTTTTTCTCATTCATGAAGCCCACGTCCTCTATTATGGAGGGAACTTCAACACATTAAAAAATACTCAACATATTCAATGTCACTTGTTTTGGCATGATTTACAACACCAAGTTGAGAAATTTATCGAACCTTGTACCCTATATAGTCAACCTTAGTCGGCTAACCACAAGTATTGCATGTATCAACTCTTATATATTCCCTCATGTCCCTGGGAATATATCTCTATGGACTTCATCATCGGTATTCCCATGAAATTCCATCATCATGATGCCATTTGGGTGGTTGTGTGTCACTTCTCCAAAATAACTATTTTTGTTTCTTTCACTAAGACTACTTTTGTTGCTCAAACTACAGATCTCCTTTTCACTCATGTGTGGACTCATTTTGGTCTCCCCTAAAGCATTATCTCTGATTTTGATGCTCATTTGCTCAATACATTTTGGAAAAATATCGGGTCTCTCTTGGGGTGTTACCTCAAATAATCCACTTATTTCCATTTTTTTTTTCTTTTTCTATGTCTGGAGGAATCAACAACTAGTTGGGCACGTTCTTGCATTACACGTGGCCGTGTTATCCAACTGATACCACTATAATCTCCAGGTGTTCCCACAAGGCCCCATATGCTACACACATTGTAAGTCAGGGGAGTTGAACTCGAAACCTCATGGAACTTCATTTTCACGGCACTTGCCAATTGAGTTGCCCCCCCGGGGGCTCTTATTTCCATTTTTAAATGAATGGACAAACTGAAATTGTTAAACATATCCCAGTCCATAACCTCTGCATTCAGTTTACCAAATGTAAACAATGTGATGCCATCCTCCACATTGTCTAGTATAGTTAAAATAGGGTAGTTCATACTTCGACTAGCTTGTCCCCTTCTGAACATTTCTTGGGTTATCAACCTGCTACCCCGTATGAGTTTCACTTACAACTTCAATCTTCTGGTACTCCTCAAAAAAAAAAGAGAAAACTTCTACCTCATATTTTTTGGAAACCTTGGCTCATAAACAAGATGAAGTTTCTAAGGCTTTATGCTTCCCAAAAACATTATAAGGATCTTCATGATGTGCACAGGAAACTACTTTCTTTTTCCCCTAGTGACAAGGTATGGTTTCACATGGAGCGCCAACTCTTTCATTCCCAACATTATCACAAGTTGAAACCCCTTCGCTATGGTCCTTACATATTTTTGTAGAAAGTTGGAGACAATTCGTATCACTTCGAATTTACACCACAATTGGGTATTCACGATGTGGTAAATGTTAACAGACTCAAATTCTATGAGCCTCCCTTACTGGAAGAATATTTCACCATTTCGCATCCCTTTGAGTTGGTTCTAGATTTCCATCTACCTCTCCTTCAAGACACAATACTAGATACTTGCACAACCACTACTTGCAATCAAAATATCACTTCATTTAAAGTGGGTCACAAGGGTCAACCTCCATCCCAAGCTTAACAAATATCACATTCTTCCATGTCTCATTAGTTTCCATAGTTTCTCACGAAAGTCGAGACACTTCAAGGATTAAACAGGGAGAAATTTGGCAGGCTAGAAAGCACACTCCACAAGTTGGAGAGCACACATCTTAAAGCAAACCAACGTGGTGCTACCACAAAGGTGAAACTCCTTCTAGATGGAGTGCACTTCACCACAAAGGCCATATGGAACGTATCTCTACCTAGGAGGTTGGGCACAAGTCCCAACCACCAGGAACTGGTCAACTACAATAGTTGTTAGGTTTTTTTGGACCATTTCTAGTTGTTGGTTGGTTAGAATTTCTCTACTTTTGATTAGAACCATTATATGCTAAGCTTATCCTATATAAAGGTTGCCTATTCTACTAAATAAGATGAATGGTTCATTTTACTTACTCATATTTTTTGTTGTTTTTTTCTTTCTCTATGAATTTTCTTTGGATTTCTCTGTAGTATTACAAATCAACCCTCCTTCTATGTATCTCTTCATATCAAATTCAACAAATTATCTATGAGGGATATAGAAACTAACTAGTATCTTGGATATTACAGTCCTCAATGGCAAGCGCATTGCGATAGACAGTGGATTTACACCATTGACTTCTAATTGATTAATTGTATGAGTATGTTGGGATCCTCTATTCACACTTGATATATTGTAGCAGGTATGTTGGGGTCCATTTTCATCATCAGTGATTCTCGTTGCATATGTTAATTGTATACCTTAATGAGTAGTCATCACAAAATTTCTAGCATGCTCGACATCAACTCATTTATTTTCATGTTGTATAATTTCACGATCGTGGTTTGGGATAAACTACCATTGATAAATTCTAAGACATAATAAGATCTGCGTTAGAGAAAGAGATCCAAATACTATACCCAACAAGCAAGAAAGTATGCAATTTCCTAAGGAAAAGAAAATTGACACTCTAGCAACCAAAGCACAAGAGTGTTGTAGCACTCCCTGGTAGACTCTAGGGTAGACTGGTAGCACTTCAATTTGTGTCTTGAGATGGACAATAGTTTCAAAACTTTTACTAATCTCATCATCTATATTCATGTCTTCTTTTCCATTCTTTAGTCTTGTGATCTCTTATTCCTTTTCTCCTAATTTAGAACTCTCTTCGTGTTCTTTGAGAATTCCCTTTAACTTCAAGATGTGCCTTTGACTCCTCCTAATTAACTTCTTAGTGTTATTCGAAATATAGTTATAGTGTGTATAAAAATGATCACTCCTATACATGTATAAACCCTCTTCAATTTCCCTATGAAGTTTTAATAGATTTCCTTCTATTCTTTTCATGGGATAAATACCATCAAACTTTACAAAAACTATATCTACATATTCTTATTCACTTGTAGTGAAAAATTCATCATCATCATCATTGAATTCAAAGGCTTTAGAGTGTTATTTACCTTCATTTGAAATATCCTCATGATCTTCCTTTTTGCCAATATCAACACATACTTCTTTTCTTTTATTTGAAATGTCTTCAAGATCTTCCTTTGTGCTATTATCACTTGATTCTTTATCTTCACTTGAAATGTTTTCAAAATCACATTTAGAAATAATGAATTCAAGAGTTTTTGATGATTCTTTACCTTTGATGATCTTGATGGAGTGGTCTTCAATTTCTTCTTTCTCTTCCTTGCTTTGATATGTCTCCTCTAGCTTTAGCCATAGATCCTTGGCGGAAGTGCATTGTCCCATGCTCTCTTTGATAGAGCTTGAGAGTCCACTAAGAATTGTCTTGAGAGCCAATGCATCATTCTTCTTTCCTTCCCTTTGAGCTGCAAACTTTGACTTGTTCTTCAACGGAACATATCCATCGATGGTTGCCTTCCAAATAGTTGCTTTCATTGTCTTCAAATATACTCTCATCTCTATTCTCCAAGTAGAATAGTTTTCCTCATCAAGGATT
>JASDQU010586696.1:82315-97566 GCA_032191745.1 Picea mariana | reverse complement strand
GTGAACCATGCTCTTTTCCTTTGTACCATAAGATCTTGCTGGCTAGATTGAATGCATACATAAATCACTAAAGGATGACAGTTTTGATTATTAGTACATGCACGAGATTTGTATGCACTAGCTACACATGCATTTCTTGTACATATACACTAGTATGTATGAGCTTTCTTGACTTACTTACTGATAATGTCAGTTACTTGCTATGAATGTGTGAACCATGCTCTTTTCCTTTGTACCATAAGATGCCTTAACTTCGGGACAAAGTTTCCTGAAGGGTGGGTGTATGTAACGACCCTAGTTGGATAAATGTTTAAGAATTATAAAGTCAAAATAATTAGGGGATTAATTGTCTTAACAAGGTATTAATTAAACAAAGATTGATCTAATGATATTAATTAAGTAAGTTATTAATTAATTAAAGGTTATAATTGTGATTAATTAATTAATAATTTAACTACAGATTACCTTTGATGACATGAGTAATAAATTTAAGAGATTAATAATATATGTTATAAATGGTTACATACCCAACAAGGGATAACCTGTTAGTCCCGAGAAGATAAAACATTAAAGGAAGGATCAAGGACGGGGATGAGGGAAGGTAAGGGAGTAAATGAGGAGTCGGTGAAAGAGGGATAAGGGGAGGAAGGGAGGTTGAAGGGAGACATTCGACGGAGGAGACGAAGGATGGATTCTGGGAGGACTGTGAGATTTGTAGGGAGCAGTAGAGTTCTGGCTGTGGCACTTTTGATCAATTGAGGCACCGGGTTGCTGGAGGTTTTGGGCACGGGGGCCAGGATATCCATAGATATCCTGGAGCTAGGTAGCTTTCCTAGTTGGCAGGGAGGACAATAGGTTTTGGGCAGTCATTCTTTGTTTGTGGTTGGTTTGTTCTGTGTATCAGGTAGCACGAATGCAACAACAAGGCATCAAGGCAACATAAATTAGCATCAGAACTAGGTAATTTGTTAAACTATGTGTTTATTTCATTCTGCAATGAAATCATTATTCATTGATAAATTTAAGTTACTCAAGTTGCTATTATGAAGATTGTTGTTATGTTATGAAGTTATTATCTCTGTTCATGAAACAAATTGCTTATGAAAGTAAATGATGTTTAGAAATATTTGGTTGTTACAATTTCAATGATAAAAGTCTGAAAATTGATTCAATGCATTAATTGATTGAAGAAATGATACTAAGTAAATTAATCCTCTATATTGATTTGAATTGTTAGATAGTGTAAATTATCAAATGAAATGAATTTAACAATCAAATATTATAAGTTGAAGTAGTATACTTGTTTTGGTTGGATATGATTTATCTATTAGTATTTGCACATTAAAACCATTATAATATTAAGATATATAAAATGTGAAAAACCCATGAGGTTTAAAATTCATAGATGGTAAACACGGTAAACAGTTCGACTTAATTAACAAACAACCACAATCATCCACTTAATCTAACCCACCAAGATTAATGTTAAATATAATATTTTATTATATTAAAAAATTAAGTAAAAATGAAAAAGACCAACAACTCCATATGCATGAATATAAAATATATTTATATTTTAATTCTTAAATCTTTATATGATTAAAATTAAATTAATAAGAAAAAGATAATATATATATATAGTGTATTTTTATATTCTAATTATTTATATAATTGAAATTTTAATTATTATATAATTGAAATTAAATTAATTAAAAAAAATCATATATATGTGGACAAGATCTCCATAAGTATGGAGGCGTTCAGCCTTTTCAATACCTTTTTTATCTTTCAATTTTGAAACTTTATTTTAAGTCAAATTCATCTCTATTTTGACATAGACTCCCTTGTTTATAATATTTTATGACCATTTTGAATTGTTTTCCTTTTTTCATATTTAATTTATTCAATTTAATTTTTCCTATATAAAATCTATGTATATTATTAAATTGTATTTTTTTATTAATATTAATTTATTTTAATATTAATATAAAATTTATTTTTATTATTAAATCATATTTTTTATTAATATTAATTTATCTTAATATTAATATTGATTAAGTAATTTTTGACTTATATATTTAATTTAATTTAAAAGTTTACTTTTTTCTTTCTTAAAATAGAACGGATTCCATGATAAATAGTGTACATTAAAAAAGACATTTCTAAACTTCAACATAATTAATAAAAATAATTTTTATTATTGTGAGTTAATCTGATCATTTAATCATATTATTAATTTTGATTTGTTAATTTTTTAAGCTATATTAAATATATTTGATTATTATTCATTTAGTATATAAATATTAATTATTTAATTACTATTTTGATAAAATGTTTTTTAGAAAAATGTATTATATTATTCAAATTAAATAGCTATTTCTTTCTTCGACTATTTATTCTTGTAAAAAATTATGTATTTAGATTCTTAATGATTGGTGGAGGGTCTACTCTAAATATTGAGAACTTTATAAAAATCAACATGTATTTGAAAAAAATTGACAACAATTGTGACTAAATCTTCATACTCAAATGCATAGGAATGATAAGAATATTAACAAATAAATGACTGATCATTTTAGGTTGGTCACTAACTCTTAGATATGCAGTAAAGCTTTAGTTTCTATTCACGTCTAGTATTTTATTTGTTGGGTCCCTTTTGATAGTGCACATAAAAAAATGGAAATAATATTCTTGAATTTTCTATGTTCCAAGAGTGATAGGAGAAAGGCTTCCATATAGTCAATTATAAACTGTGTTCCCCACCAAGAGATCAAAGGGGGAATGATGATTGTTCAAACTTATATTCAAGTGTTCCCATTGTTTTCTAAATGAATAATCTGGGGAATTGATGGAAATGAGGAACATAAAGTGTCAGATAGAAATTGCATCACCCATGGGTTCCCACTAGGAAAATGTGTCATGGAAAGCTCGAATCTAAAAAATATTTAGTTTCCCTTACCAATATTAAATAAAAGATGCTTTTTGTTGGAAATTCATCAATGAGATAGGTATTGTATATGAATGTAACTAGTGAATACATTGGTCATCTACTAAGACCTTGTTCTAACTGGAGTAGAGTCAATTTCATTTTTGTGATAGTAGTTGTGGTGGTTTTGTGCATCATTAAACTTCCTATTGTTCCCATGTGATTATTTTCTCTCATGCCATGGGTGGAATCAACCTTGTGACATTCTTCCTTTCTCCATATTTCCTCTTATTATCCATCACAAATAGTTGAGTAAAAGCATTGTTATTGAGCCTGTGCATTGAGACTCTTCAACTCAATTCCTTCCACTCCATCCCCTTGTGATTATAGAGTAGAAATTGTCGTTACAATTTTGGATATTTCTCTTATTGTTGAGTGATCATGCCTTATAATTTATGAGTGAAAATTGGTGTTGTATAGGTGCCTTGTTTTTTGGGGACATATTCTTCTTGGATGCTTTATTTTTTCTCGTACATTTGATCACTTACATAGTCTAAATCCCAACATCATTTCATTGGACACTTTGGAGTGTCCATAGGTGTTGGTGGCTCATACTACGATGATATATAAAGTATTTTTTTTCTAATAATTAGGAAAAGAAATACATACGTAATTGTTTCTATATGAGAGACTTTAGTTCACTACCGATAACCTGGGCCTTCAAATAAAGAGATAAGATGACTCATATAACAATGGAAATTGTAGTAAAACCTAGGCTAACAAATGAAACTTTTCTATTTTAAGAAGTTGGCCATCAAGTGTCATGAGATTCATAATGTATCCCCTTCACACTATACCCCAAATATTCCCAATGTAGATAATATCATTTATGGGTGTAAATAGAATTTGGGATTAAACAGATAGTTCCATTATTCTAAAGCATTCTCCAAGTACGTTTTTTCTAGTGTGTACTGGGGGATACACATTTATCACAATTGATTCCACCTCCATAGTTAGGGGAGATAGATATCAAATTTTCATCTATTGTAGCAATACAAATTTATATCAATCAAATTAATATTTCTAGGTTATTGTACTCCACTTTTAAAAATGAATTTCCCTTGAAAAATCCATTTATAAATGGTATAGTGACAATTGGTGTCACCAAGGTTAAAGGTAAAGTCATTGGAGGGACTTGGAAGGGATTCATTTTTGTAGAATTAGACAAAGAAGAAGAAACTTAATTAATGTTTTTTAATAGAGTATAGATTATTTTTTCCTTACCTTATGTGAAACCTTGGTACAACATGTTCATATTGAAGTATGAATCTCAACATAAATATCCCTTATGGATGTAGTTTCCTCATATCCTTAAACATTTCTAAGCATGCACAGACAACATCATATAACCTTTTAGTAAGTTTATTGTAGGCGATATCTAGGGTACCCATGCCTTTCATCCTAATCCTAATTCCTATGTTGGGGAAAAAATTTCAAGAAAACTTCTATCCAATCTATTCTATTTAGTCAACTATCCAACGTGTAATATACCTCAAAAACTATTTGAAAAAAAAAAAAAAAAAAATTGTTTGTATAAATATCCTTGAATAGTTCGAGATTCAAGCAAGTAAGCTTTATGTTATAAGGCATGAGTCTGAAAGTTTCCAAGAGTCCTTACTGTCATCGATTGTCATTACCATTCAACTTAAATTTTTTTGATCGACGATAAGTGTTTATTCATCATTTCATTGTTTATTTCTATTTATGTAGTTATAATTACTTTCCTATCTGTTTGTACCTATAACCATTACCACAGTCTTAAAAACACAAACGACTTTGGGATTTTATGGCCAAATCCTTACGCATTAGACCCTACAAATAACCCATTACCATATGTTTACAATACAAACGACTTTGGGGGTTGATGGCCTAGGCCTCATGCATTAGTCCATACACATAATCATACAATGAAAACGACCAAACAGACTTAGGTAAAAGTAGAGTATTAGTCTATACTCCTCTGCGAAAAGTTTAAATATAAACAGACCCCTATAGTTTTTTTTTAAGTATCCAGATACAGGATAGTGGTTAGGTAAGGCCTTTCGGTTAAACTCCGAGTACAAATATTTCATAATCCTCTGATCATAGCCAAATTCACCCGCACCGTTGGATTACAAGTACTAGGTCTCGCGCTTATTCCATATGCCCACTGGCTGTTACCACGGGCCTAATCAAAATGGCTTTCACATTTCGACATTTCGGCAAGTCGCAATCCTCGAAATGGAGCCAGATCAACGGTCCAAAAAACTTCATAATCTGATCCCTTCTTTTCTTAATCTAACGGTTGACGAGATTTTGACATTTTTCCCTTTGAGTCATTGTGACTCCAATATTATAAAATTCATGATCACAAAATCTCCGAAGTGATCGGACAGTTCACATAACCCACTGATATGGATGGTTGACGAGATTTTGGAGTTTTTCCTTTTGGGTTTTCGAGACTCACAACAGTCCCTTTCGGCATTTCGGAGTTCGAGACTTCATGATGGTGGAGTTTCTACTTGCTATGTAAATCCCCGAAATAGAAAGTTCGGATGTGAAGTAAATCTGTTGACACCACACGTGGATTGATACGTCTCGAATAATTGCCACGTGTCACTTTGATTCGTGACTTACATGTGCCTGAAATGTTGAATCAGATTGACACTTGTCATTGCCTGATTGTGCCACGTGTCCTTAGCTGACGTGGTTTGTTGATGTGTTTGTTTCAGGATTTTGAGGTTCGCTACTTCAAGGGTTAAAGTTCATTTGATCTTTGATTTCCTGGTCTGTGAAACTCCGAAATGGAGTCTTCGACATGCTTTGATCTTTCATATTTCGTGATTTCATCATTCTTGTCATGAGTGTCCTTGACACCTCCAACTCCTGGTATCCAAAACTCTGAAATGGCGATTGAGTCGTGGTTTCACATTTCACGATTTTATCATTCTTGTCATGAGCGTCCTTGACACCTCCAACTCCCAGTATTCGAAAGTCCAAGATGGCGATTAAGTCGTGGTTTCACATTGCATGATTTTATCATTCTTGTCGTGAGTGTCCTTGAGACCTCCAAATCCCAGTATCCGAAACTCTGAAATGGCGATTAAGTCGTGGTTTCGCATTTCGCGATTTTATCATTCTTGTCGTGAGTGTCCTTGACACCTCCAACTCCCAGTATCCGAAAATCCGAAATGGATATTAAGTCATGGTTTCGGTACCGTTGATTAAAGGTAACCCGTTTGTTGATGGAAAATTCTATTGTTGGAAGTAAAACACGATATGGGATGTTCATTTGTTTCAATTCCGAACGAGATATGTAATACTATTTTTAAAATATTTACAAGGTTTCCCTTCCAGCTACTTGTAATGGCATACTGGTTATTTTATTGGTTTAATATACTAGTGCCATATTGGCTACTTCCTCGAAGGATTTTGAAAAAAGTAAAAAATGCTCGGTTATTGTCGTCTATATGTGTATCTTGTTTATAGTTGACTCTGGATCGCATGATGGTATATGAATTCCATTTTCACTTATTGTACTTTTGTTAAAGACTTTCCTTTTGAACATTTAGGTGATTGTGTGATTATTTACACAGTTAGGAATTTACTCAAGGGTATGTTTTAAGTTTCAGGAAGTCCCTTCTTCCTTGGGCCTTCACGCCTCTGTGTTAATTCAATTCACTCCAATAATTTTCCGACATTTTAACCTATAACTTTTCATTAAACACTGGTTGATATAAAGATGTGTAAATGATGCAGATGGTATAAATAATTCTTCGTATTTGCAAGATCACTTCCGTACTTTAAATATACATAGATATTCCTTAGACACTTGCGATTGGGACTATCTCCTAAAAAAGATCATGACTATTCAGCTGGTACATGGAAGAAATCTTAGTTTATTACTCTACTGTGGTGCGTGCCTTTATATATTTGAAATATCCATCCATATATATATATATATATATATATATACACACACACACACTATGCAGTTTTCCATTTGCATTCAATATGTAGGTAAACTCAAATCTGCATCACAATTTACTTGTGGGTTTTCAACTACGACGCTTTATCTTACTACAGTAGTAATCCAAACCACAACACAAATCTTCTTTAAGAATTGACTAGTCATATCCTTCCAGCTAGTATACTTTCGGGAACTAGTATTCATGACAGTAATGAGATGAAACAAAGATAATCCATTCCGAACTAGTAGAGAGACATTCTAGCAATTCCTATGTTTTCAATAGGATGCATTCAATCTTTCGTCCTTAATATTATTTCTAACAGATACATTCTATCAAGTATGTAAACATTTAACATTTAGCCAGAGAAGGGACATAAATAACATATCTGAAATAATACGCTAAAAGACAAAGGGAACAACCACATTCCTCCCAACTGTAGAATAGGGCAGCCAAACTACTTGCCCGATTCACCCCCTAGCCTCACCATGAATCCATGAGGGAAAACTTGGAAATGCTTCTCTTCAGCAATGTCCTACAGCTCCAACAGTTTTCCCTTGCCTCACACTCAAGCAGTGTTCATAACAACAAGTAAATAAAAAGTCTCATTTCTCGGCATACTTGGCAGCGCCCTGCCTCCTCTCATATGCTATTTATCATTTGCCTAGGTCTTTTCCCTCCCTTGGGAATTTTTTCATCTTTCTAAATCCCTGATTTTCAAGGGTTGCCAATGGCCAAATCACTGGTTTTCCACTTGTAATAATCAACCCATAGGTAGTTCCAACATGTTCCCCACTCATGGAGTCATGGTCAGCTAAATTTAACATGGTTGTTCCATTTGTCCTCCTGCAATCAATATAAAATATTTTGTTTCCATACAAGTGTCATAGTCAAATAGTTAGTTGGGTTAAATTAGGTGTTTGGCCAACAGTCAAAATAATTAATTACAATTACCAAATTCGAAATTCGGAATTTCCATAAATGGCAAAAAATTTCCAAACTCGAATTTACTAAAAACGAAATAACTTTCCAGCAATCTTAAATTTAAAAAATATTTTAATTTTGGGGATGTCACATCCTTTCCCCCTTCATTAAAACACTGTCCTCAATGTTCGTTCCTTTCGTGGAACAATATTGGATGAGATTTCTACAAATATCCCTCCATCCCCCAAGTGGCCTCCTCAGGACTTAAGTGCTTCCATTGCTCCTTTACCTGAGCGATGGCTCTATTCTGAAGTGTTATTTCTCTCTAATCCAGAATGCGCAGGGGTTCCACCTACATCAAGTTCCAACCAATCCCATGAGTAGGGTCATGAATATACTTTTTCAACAACGAAACATGAAATACATTATGAATTCTTATATTAGTTGGAAGTGCAAATTGATATGCTATGGGTCCGATTCAAGATAGTATCTCGAAGGGCCCACAAAAACTGGGGGCCAGCTTGGCACAATTCCCTAACTTCAACGAGCTATTTCGGGCTTTGACTTTCAAATAAACATGGTCTCCCACTTGAAATTCCAAGTGTCTTCTTTTCTGATCTGCATAGCTCTTTTGTCTGTCCTGTGATTCTTTCAAGTTCTGTTGTACCTTTCTTACCATGTTCTCCATTTCTTGGAGCATCCCTAGTCCAACCATGAGTCTGTCAGCTGGGTTATCCTAGCTAATTGGATTCGTACACTTTCTGCCATACAGTATTTCGAAAGGGCTCAACTTAGCCGAAGTTTGGTACCCATTGTTATATGAAAATTCTACCAAGTGTAGGTAGTCTTCCCACTTGCTTGGTTTTGTTCTTACGTACATGCAAAGCATATCCTCTATGATTTGGTTTTTGCTTTCAGTCTGTCCATCTGTTTGTGGATGATAGCTCGTACTTAAATTCAAGCTAGTGTTTAGCCCTGCAAACAATTCCTTCCAAAAAGCGTTTGTAAATTTTATGTCTCTATCTGAAATCACCATTTTAGGAATACCATGCAGTCTAAAAATTTCTTTCATGAATATTTCCACAATGTTTATAGCTATAAAAGTAGACTTTACAGGAATAAAGTGTGCAGACTTACTAAGTTTATGTATTACAACCATGATAGAATCATTTTGTTTCTAAGTTTTAGGCAAACCTGTTATGAATTCCAGTGATATAGTCTCCCATTTCCATTTTGGTACTGGTAATGGCTATAATAGGCCGGTTGGATGTTGGTGCTCGACCTTAACCTACTAACAAGCTTGGCACCTAGCCAAGTATTCTGTTGTTTTTCCCTTCATACTAGGCTAGAAAAATAGTTTTCTAAGTGTTTTTATTGTTTCATGGTAACCTGGATGGCCAGAATATGGTTTCTTATGCACTTCGTAAAAAAATTTTGATTTCAATTATGCTCAATCTGGTATGTAAAGTCTGTGTTTAAATTGCAATAGTCCTTTCTTGTCGATGCTTAGATCTGGTTTGTTAGAGTTGACGGTATTGTTTTGTAATTTTTTCATTATCTTAGTGTAATTTCTGTCATTAATACATGTTGTCCTTATTCTTTGTTCCAGATCACTTTCTGCCTTGATGATGTTTATCTCAAATAACTCATGGACTCTTCTGCTTAAAGCATCCGCTACTTGATTTTCCTTACCCTTGACATGTATGACCTCGAAGTCGAATTCACTCAAGAAGGCTAGCCACCTTGCTTCTCTTGCATTAAGATCTGGTTGGTTAAACATATATTTCACCCCGCTATTATCCGTCAATAGTAGGAATTTTTTTCCCATTATATAGTGTCACCACATTTTTAAGGCATGTATTATTGTTGCCAATTCTAAGTCATGAGTGACATAATTTCACTCGTGTTCTTTTAATTTTTGGGACTCATAACAAATCACGTGCCCTTCCTGAGTTAGGATACCACCTAGTCCCTCTTTACTTGCATAAACACAAACCATGAAGTCTTTATCTGGGTCTCGTACCTTCAAAATGGGTGTCGATGTCAATAATTCTTTCATCTTGTTAAAGATGTCTTGACACTTTTGTAACCAGTTAAACTTGGTTCCTTTCTTTTGTAGTGAAATGATAGGGTAGGCTATCTTGGAAAACCCTTCTATAAATCTACGATAATATCCAGTGATTCCCAAGAATGACCAGATATCTGCCACATCCTTAGGTACTGGCCATTCCATAATGGATTTTATCTTTTCCAGGACTATGACAATGGCTTCTTCTAAAATTACAAGTCCTAGATATTGTATTTATTTCTGATAGAAGTCGCACTTGTCAAATTTGGTGTACATCTTCTGTTTCCTCAATGTTTGTAGAACTATCCTTAAGTGTTCATCATGCTCTTCCTCTGATTTTTAATAGACTAGAATATCGTTAATAAATACTACCATGAAATGTCTAAGTATGGACTGAAGATATTTTTCATCAGGCACATAAATGTGGCTGGTGTGTTAGTGAGTCTGAAAGGTATCACTACGAACTCGTAGTCTCCATATCTTTTTCGAAAAGATGTTTTTCTTATGTCCTCATCTTTTATCGAAACTTGATGATAACCGGATCATAAATCCAATTTTTAAAAGATCTTGGCCCCACCAACTTGATCGAACAAATCATTTATCCTTGGTAAGGGGTATTTTTTCTTAATGGTCATTTTGTTTAGTTGTCTATAATCGATACATAGTTTTAGAGTACCATATTTCTTTTTCACAAAGAGGACTGGTTGCCTCCATGGTGAAAACACTCGGTCTGATATACTCTTTGTCCAACAATTCCTGTAATTGTATTTTTAATTCTGTCAGTTCTGGTAGACTCATTCGGTAGGGTGCTTTTGAGATAGGGGTTGAACTGAGTAGTAGGTCTATGGAGAAGTCTTTTTCCCTTCTAGGAGGTAATTCTGGTATCTCATCCACAAACATGTCTCCGAATT
The DNA here is from genome assembly GCA_032191745.1 of Picea mariana. Classification (NCBI taxonomy): domain Eukaryota; kingdom Viridiplantae; phylum Streptophyta; class Pinopsida; order Pinales; family Pinaceae; genus Picea; species Picea mariana. The sequence continues at coordinate 86,730 of JASDQU010586696.1, read as the reverse complement.
CACATAGAAGAACAAAGTCTTCTAACTTTGGATTATCTTCTTTTTCTAATAGATTCGTCACTTGGATGGCATAAACCTGACATCCCTTTCTAATACATTTCTTGAGTTGCATCACTGAAACTTGTCCGACTGATAGAGGTTTTGGTATGCCTTGGGCTGTTCTAACAGTGTCAAAATCATCTTTATAGCTAATTATCTTTGTATAACAGTCTAGTACTGCTTTGTGTTGTTCCAACCAATCCATCCCAATAATCATATCATAAGATCCTAGTGGTAATATGTTCATATTGGTCCTTATCTTTTGACCACCTAAGTTGAACTCAAAATCAGAAATAAATTCAACTACTTTCCTTTTAGTACCCATTGCTAGGTACCAGCCATGATTTTGCGTGCTTTAGTTTCTTAAGTTTATTTGACTCTGCTATATTAGGAGTAATATAACTTAACGTAGCTTCAGGGTCAATTAAAACATAAATTCGACTGTCATTGATTTTACCTTCAATTTCTACCACCAAGGACTGGTGGTCAGCTTGTCGACCATCTATGGCTGCATTTATTCGATACAGGCTTCTACCCACATCTCCCACTATCGAGGCTTCCTGCAAATTGTGAATAGCAGTTCTATTTGCTAAAATTAATCATGGACAGTTCCTCCTTAGGTGAGGCTCTCCACATTCCCAACACTTTAATAGCTCACGAGAGTTGTCCCCAAACTTCTTCGTTCCAAGGTTTACTGGTTTACCACTACCTTGCACATTCAGATGATTGGAGTGAAAATCCTTCCTTGGGAAACTCTTTGCTGCATTCTGATAAGGATTTGGTTGGTATGCCTTCTTCCGCTGGTTCATTCGATATTGCTTCTTATCCCTCCAGGCCTTGGGAAACTCTACCCACTGTTTTTACTGGTCGTATCACATTCGTTCTTTCCTGAATACCTCACTCAAGGATTTGGGGTTGTCAAACTCAATTCTGTCGCTATAGGACTGTGGTAAACAACTTAAGAATCGCTGGATTTTTACCTTATGCTCTCGGATGTATGGTACGAACCTTAGTAGTTCCAGAAATTTATTTATAAGGTCCTCCATCGTCATCTGTCTGAGTCGTAGCTCATAAAATTCTTTCGTCTTCCTTTCATAATAGCTTTTATAAAGGTATTGTTTCTTAAAATACTTCTTAAAGTCGGGCCATTCCAATTGTTTCTCCTTTAGGTCCTTGGCCAATTTCAGGTCCTACCACGAAATGTTGGCCTTCCCCTTCAAATTGTAGATGGCCATTCTGACCTTCATGTTGCTGGAATAGTTGTAGATCTCGAAGTATTTTTTTATGCCCAACAACCATGCATCAACTTCTTCTCCTATCCTCGATTCTCCATCAAAGGTAGCTTGTTTAATCTTTTTAAATTCTCCTTCAAGGTGGTCCACTTGTTTTGTTTTTCTGAGTTTTGTCTTCAGCTGAAGGTGTCCATTCAGACGAACTGTCTCATATTTTTGTTTTCAGACCAGAATTCTTGGAGGCCTTTTTGCTAACCTCTTCGTCATGGTTATCGTATTTTGGGATTTTCTTGGTTACGATACTATGCAACAGGAATTCATTTATCTCTTGCTGTTCCTGCTGTACTTTCTTCAATTTTTCATTGTCACCCTTGAAAACATGCAGTTCAACAATAAGATTCTTCATTGTTTCCAACACCTCTGTGGGTGAGCTTCCATCACTGTTCGGTCTTAGATCTCCAAGAGGTCCTTGTTGCAGATTTCCTTCCATCTTGATTTCTGCACCATCCTGAGTTGCCATAATTTACAAAAACAGAAAGGGCTTTCTGTTTGTAACCATAAGATTTATTAGTTTTACATAAATCAGAATAAATACTAAGCAGCTAATGTGGCCCTGTTCAGGCCTAATGTTGTAGCTTTTTCTCTAATAACATATGTAATATACCTCAAAAACTGTCTGAAAAAAAAAAAAAAAAAAATTGTTTGTATAAATATCCTTGAATAGTTCGAGATTCAAGCAAGTAAGCTTTCTATTATAAGGCATGAGTCTGAAAGTTTGCAAGAGTCCTTACTTTCGTCGAATGTCATTACTATTCAACTTAATGTTTTCTTATCGACGATAAGTGTTTACTTCTCATTTTAATGTTTATTTCAATTTGTGTCATTATAATTACTTTCCTATCTGTTTGTACTTATAACCGTTACCACAGTCTTAACAACACAAACGAATTTTGGATTTTATGACCAAATCCTTACGCGTTAGACCCTACAAATAACCCATTACCATATGTTTACAATACAAACGAATTTGGGGGTTGATGGCCTAGGCCTCATGAGTTAGTCCATACACATAATCATACGATGAAGACGACCAAACAAACTTAGGTAAAAGTAGAGTATTAGTCTATACTCCTCTGCGAAAAGTTTAAATATAAACAGACCCCTATAGTTTTTTTTTTTTAAATATCCAGATATAGGATAGTGGTTAGGTAAGGCCTTCTGGTTAAACTCAGTGTACGAATATTTCATAATCCTATGATCATATCCAAATTCATTTGCACCATTGTATTACAGGTACTAGGTCTCGCGCTTATTCCATATGCCCACTAGCTGTGACCATGGGGCTAATCAAAATACCTTTCACATTTCGTCATTTTGTCACTTCGGCAAGTCTCAAAACCTGAAACGGAGCCATATCAATGGTCCATAAAACTTCATAATCTGATCCCTTCTTTTGTTAATCGAACCGATGACGAATTTCAGTGTTTTTCCCTTCGAGTCATCGTGACTCCAAAACTATAAAATTCATGATCACAAAATATCCGAAGTGATCAGATGGTTCACATAACCCACTGAGATGGACGATTGAAGGGATTTCAGATTTTTGCCTTTCCGGTTTTTGAGACTCACAATAGTTCCTTTCGGCATTTCAGAGTTCGAGACTTCATGATGGTAGAGTTTCGTCTTGCTATGTAAATCCATGAAATAGAAAGTTTCGATGTGATGTAAACCTGCTAATGCCACACGTGGATTGACATGTGTCGAATAGATACCACGTGTCATTCTGATTCGTGACTTACATGTACCTTAAATGTTGAATCATCTTGACACTTGTCATTGCCTGATTGTGCCACGTGTCCTTAGCTGACGTAGTTTGTTGATGTGTTTGTTTCGAGATTTTGAGGTTCACTACTTCAAAGGCTAAAGTTCCTTTGATATTTGATTCCCTACTTTGCAAAACTCCGAAATGGAGTCTTTGACATGCTCTGATATTTTGCATTTCGCGACTTCATCAATCTAGTCATGAGTGTCCTTGACACCTCCAACTCCCGGTATCCGAAACTCCAAAATGGAGATTAAGTCATGGTTTCCCATTTCGCGATTTTATCATTCCTGTCATGAGTTTCCTTGACACCTCCAACTCCTGGTATCCAAAAATCCAAAATGGCAATTACGTCGTGGTTTTGCATTTCATGATTTTATCATTCTTGTCATGAGTGTCCCTGACACCTCCAACTCCCGGTATCCGAAACTCCGAAATGGCGATTAAGACGTGGTTTTGCATTTCATGATTTTATCATTCTTTTTGTGAGTGTCCTTGACACCTCCAACTCTTGATATCCGAAACTCAGAAATGGAGATTAAGTCATGGTTTCGGTACTGTTGATTAAGGGTAACCCATTTTGTGATGGAAAATTGTATCCTTTGAAGTAAAACACCATATGGGATGTTCATTTGTTTCAATTCTGAATGAGATATGTAATACTATTTTTTAAATAATTAGAGGGTTTCCCTTCCGCCTACTTGTAATGGCATACTAGTTATTTTATTGGTTTAATATACTAGCGCCATATTGGCTACTTCCTCAAAAGGATTTTGAGAAAAGGAAAAAATACTCGGTTATTGCTGGCTATATGTGTATCTTGTTTATAGTTGACTCCAGATCGCATGATGGCATATGAATTCAATTTTCACTTACTGTACTTGTGTTAAAGACTTTCCTTTTGAACTTTTAGGTGATTGTGTTTTTATTTACACAGTTAGGAATTTACTCAAGGGTATGTTTTAAGTTTCGGGATGTCCATTTTTCCTTGGGCCTTCATGCCTCTCATGATTAGTTCTGGTAATTAAGCTGTGTTAATTTGATTCACTCCAATAATTTTCCAACATTTCAACCTATAACTTTTCATTCAACACTGGTTGATATAAAGACGTGTAAATGCTGTAGATGGTCTATGATAATTCTTGGTATTCGCAAGGTCACTTATGTACTTTAAATATACATATATATACCTTAGACACTTGCGATTAGGGCTAAATACTAAAACAAAATTATGACTGTTCAGCTGGTACATGGAAGAAATCTTAGTTAATTACTCTACTGCGGCACATGCCTTTATATATCAAAAATGTCCATATATATAT
>JASDQU010586696.1:68869-80154 GCA_032191745.1 Picea mariana | reverse complement strand
TGATGATGATGATGATGATGATTAACGTCCACCAAGACCGAATTGGTCTATCGGACCTTAATAGGGTAATGTTGGATTACTAAGAGGGGGGGCGAATCAGTAATAGAGAAATGTAATTATTTTTAACCATATAATGAAAGTGTCATATCAATGTAGCATTATCATCCAATATTTCCAGAGTAAATAAACAATGAACAAATGAACAATCATACACATACACAGTACACTAGATTTTTTACGTCCAAACCCAAAGCAGGAAAAACACATAATGTTTTTTCTTATGGGTAAAATCATGAAGGTGGGTAACACTTTCATGACAATCGGATCTCAAAAAATCCTAGCGGCAACTTTTCGACTGAAAAAATGTTGCTAGGAATATTACTGGCTGAAAATTTGCATGTCAAATTGAAAGATGCCCTCGAAATTTGTGTACAATGTTTTTTGGATGAATTATTTTCCTTTGGTAATCATATTTCGGCCGAAAGAATTTTCGACCGAAACGTTTATTTTTAACGGATTTCGTTAAAAACTAAGGTTCGGCCGAAAGAATATTTCAGCCGAAAACATGAAAATGGGACTGTTTGCAGGAAACTGCAAATTCTCTCCATCTTACTTGATCTTTCGAGGTAGAGGACTCCTACAAATACTAAGAATTTAGATTCAAAATTGATACCAACATTTTTAAAACTAAATCTACTTTCATTGAATATAATTTGTTTTCATTTTCATTGTTTTTATCTAATTTTATTTAATTTTATAAAAAAAATCACTACATAATATTTTTAGGTGATATTATGATTTGGTGAAATGAAAAATCCATATCTCTAAAAATACACAGTGGAAAATTATGAAAAATTTATATTCATAATCCTTAAACTGTTATCTTCAAAAGGGTATTTTTAGATTTTACTTTTAAGTAAAAATAAGATAGATGCAAGGTGTAGGAAAACATGTGTTTAAAATATTCAACGTATTCAGATTGGTCAACCTCAAAAATTGCTAGAAATTATAATATTCATCCGTTAGATTCAAAATTATAGTCATAATAAAACATAGTCTTTGTAGATTGTTGCAGTATATTTTGTTTCTTAAAAACATAAGTTTAATAATAGATACATTGTTGTGGGAAACAATAGCTCATTATCATTCCTTTCATGTTTAAGGAACATATTGTTAAACAATTGTCAAATTGACATATCAAATCTTAAGAAAAAAAATTTGAAAAATAGACATTGGAAAGCTAAAAAAATTCTTCACAAGTTTTGTTTTTAACGTAAAGTGAAATTCTAAATAAAAAAAATATTTTTGTATGCCGAAAGTTGAAGAACTTGTGAAAATACATATTTTCTTTGTCACAAAACAGGCAAAAGTGTTACCCATCTTCATGATTTTACCCTTATATGTCTTGAAGAATTACATTCATTGGAAGAACCAACTTCCTTTGTTTTCTATATGCAACTGGAAAGAGGCTCCAACCCCCTAGTTTCTCACGATACAACCCGAGGTAAGCTCCAACTCCCCAATTCTCTAGCTACAACCGAAAGGAGGATACAACCCCCTATGTTCTCTAAATACAACCAGAACGTGGCTACGACCACCTTTCCTTTCCCCATCCAACCACCCTAACGTATAAGTAGAATGATGGAACCACTACCACACTATCATTGTGAGATATACTACTGTAAACTTGTACCAATAAACCTGCACAAAAAAATCTATACCAATAACTTGAACCATGTATCAACCATGCATCAACATGTAATCAACTTGTACTATAAACAAATGTATCAACTATGCACCAACCTATACCAAAAAACCTATAATCAACTTGTACCATAAACAAGTGCATCAACCATGCACCATCTTGTACCTCAACTTGTAAACCTTCCTTAACTTTAACAACAAGAGACTACCATTTTCATCAAACTTTACTTTAGTCTCACATGACTAGTTTTGGATTAGTCAAGAACCCTAACTTGAAATAATGATAACTACGTACCTGTAATGAATAAAGATATGAAAATAGTACACAATGTTCTTCATTCTTTTTAATGAAATTCCTCTAGGTATCACTACTTGGAGCCTCTCAGAAAAGGAGTTACAGAAAAAATGACATACCTTGTTGAATTTTGGCTTATACTAGATAGCAAACTTGTAGAGTGTGCCCTACACAGAATATTTGTTGTATGGATCTGAAAATTTTACACAAAATACTATAGACTATACTCTAACCAAAACATTTGGTCTTTCTTAATTTCAATATGTTATGAAGAAGTTATGATGTTTTTACCCGAAACACCTGTTTTAGACTAGTTTCAAGAGTAGCTACAAACTCTATTTTCCACGGAGTTTAACTCCAAAAATACAACGAACCACAAGTTAAAATTCATACCAAAACTACTTGGATATGCTTCCTCAATGGCCTCCTAATATCATAGTCTATATCATTCTAGAATAAAAGTTATTATGAAAAGGGTGAGATGACCTGTAAATAACATACCTTAGAAAGCATCATCAAAAATATTTATCCTCCCTTGAATTTTGACCTGCTTTACTTCACCTTCCCTATGAAATTTGACTTAGATATCTGTTGGTTAACTCAATCACCTGTAGATATTCAATATTCTCAAGTGTGATTAAAATGAGAGAGCCTTGCCTCTTATTTATGCTCACCAAGTAGCTTCCTTCGAAGCATCTTCTAGGCCACTTTGTCCACATAGTCACTTATGTCCAACTTTTCCCAATTTTCCACTTGTCCATGTATCCAATAGACACTTGACCACTTAACCCATTTTCCTCATTTTAGGGTTAACCTTCTTATAACCACTTTCCATAATTATAAATTTTTGCATTTACTTTATTATTTAAATAATCCTCTTGAACTTTGTCACTTCAGCTTATTATTTAAATAATCCTCTTTGATTTAGTATGTTAAATTTATTATTTAAATAATCCTCTTTGACTTTGTCACTTCACTTTATTATTTAAATAATCCTCTTTAACTTTGTCACTTCACTTTATTATTTAAATAATTTATTCTCCGCAAACACTTTGACTTCTTTGACCTTTTAGGGCTTCAAGTCAATCATATGGGTGTCCTTCAATTTCGTAAGTCCATAACTCTGAAACTATGAGTTATGTGACTTTTTACATACCACCAGAAATGGCTTCACATGTACTATCCATCTAGAATAGTCTTACCTGCAAATATATCAAAACTCACACCCTTATATATCAAACAAAAATGGGTCCATTACCCAAACCTGTGTGCTTCAGGAATTTGCTATTGCACTTTATTCAAGGGTTGACATCAATGACAACCAACCCAATTAATCAATAATATCCTCCTTTGGCATTGATGGCAACACTCTAATGCAATACTGAAATCATATCATGCATGCTACCCCTGGAACCATGGATGCATCTCTATGACCAATGCTCCCTCTAGAACCATGCGTCTGTCCTCTACATCTAATAAATATCTCCCCCTTTCTCATGAATGGAACATGTATCTTTCCATTCTAGGTTGGTCCCCCTAACTGACTCATCTGATATCCCAACCTGAACTGTCATCCTTATGGTGCTTCCTTGTGTACATCTAAGACATTTAAGATAAACATTCAAAAGCATTCATTTTGGAGTAGAAATAACTCTAAATATATCACGAAGATACTCAAAATCTTCACATGGAAGTGGTTTTGTAAAGATGTTTGCCACTTGTTATTTTTTTCCCACATATTCAACTCTGATGTTCATTTCTACAACATGTTCCTGTATAAAGTGATACTTTATTGGAATGTGCTTCTTTTTGGAGTGAATCATCGAGTTCTTTGAGATACTGATGGTACTTGTATTATGAAAATAGATTGGAATGCGCTCATCATACTCAAACTATATATCTGTTAGAGTTTGTTTCATCCATAGAACCTGTGTACAACATGCTTTTACTGCAATATACTCTTCCTCGGTTGTAGATAAAGATAATGATGATTGTTTCTTGCTTATACATGATACTAAACACTCACCCAAGTAGAACAATGCTCCACTGGTGCTTCATCTATCATCAATGAAACCTGCCCAATATGCATCTGTGTAGGAAATAACTGATAGATCATTTCATTTTCAATACCATAATCCAAACTCTTTTGTTCCTTTGATATATCTGAAAATCCTCTTCGCTGCTAATACATGTGATTCCTTTGGTACTGCTTGAAATCGTGTCACGTGTCCAACTACCTACATTACATCTGGTCTGGATGTTGTCACATATAGTATGCTACCAATCATTGACCTGTATTTCCTCTGATCTGTAGACTTTGAATCATCATATTTACTCAACTTGCAACTGGTTTGCATGAGAGTGATAACTAGTTTGCAATATTCCATTCCAAACCCTTTTATCATTTCTCTGATATACTTGGTTTGAGAAATGAAAATTGATTGGTTTCTTTGACGTATCTAAATACCCAGAAAGAACGATAGTTATCCAAGTAATGAAATTTCAAATTCATTATGCATGTCCTTTGCAAATTTCTAGCATAACCTGTCATCAATACTTCCAAACATAATATCATGAACATAAACTTCAATTAATAAAATACTATCTTGAGTTACCATGATGTAGAGGTTGTTGTCTACCCTTCCTTTTTTGAACCCTCCTTGCTATAGATATTTATCCAGTATAGAGTACCATGCTCTAGGAGCCTGTTTTAGACCATACAAGGCCTTCTTTAATGTACACACATAATCTGCGTTCTTTGACAACTGAAATCCTTCTAGTTGTTTAATGTAGACTACTTCTTCAAGTTCCTCATTTAGAAAATATGATTTTACGTCCATCTGATACAATTTAATATTTTTGGAGCTTGCATAAGATAAAAGCAATCAGATTGCTTCCATTCTGGCAACCAAGGCAAATGTCTCTTCAAGTCAATTCCTTCAAGCTACGCATATCCTTTACATACCAATCTAGTTTTGTTCCTTGTACCTTTCCATCTTCATTCAATTTATTCATTTATACCCACTTTGTGTTGATCACATTCTTATCCTTTAGTATTGGAACCAATTCCCAAGTGTAATTTTTCTCTATTTGATTCAATTCTTCATCCATGGCCTTATTCCAAAATTCATCCTTGTTGGCCTCTTCAAAACAAGTTGGTTCAATTGTAGATGAGAGTGCTAGGTGCATTTGTTCTGGTGAACAAATTATTTTTCTAGTCTCAACTCCTGCATCTTCTTTCTCGATAGCTTGATCTAAAGGGTGATTCTTCTGTACTCGTCTGCTAGGTGTCTTTGGAGGCACCTGCTGAACTTTCTCTTTTGCTTCTGTCGAATCCTCTTCATATTTCCCTTCTTATTCATTTTCATCTTCTGCTTCTTCTTCGTAAAGTTGTTCCATTTATTCATTTTCTTCTTCCTTTAATTCTTATGTACCTGTTTCATCAATTGTTACGTTGATGCTTTCCACAACTTTGTTCAACCCTAGGTTGTCAAAATTTTATGCTTTCCTTGTACTTGAGTAACCAACAATTACTCCTAATCTACTTTCTCATTCTACCATCTTCTCTTTTGATGTAGCATTTCTTTCAAAACCTCTTAAGTGTTTCACATTTGTTGGTATTCCTTTCCATACCTCATAGGGATTTTTATCAGTGTTGTTTCTTAGAATTAACTTTTTTTGAATGTGAATTGTTGTATGCATTGCTTGTGTCCAAAATATATCTGTCAATTTGGAATCCATTAGCATTGTTCGAGCCATTTCCTGTACTATCATGTTATTTCTTTCAATAACTCCATTTTGTTGAGGTGTCCTAGCAATTGGGAATCACCTTTTTATTCCATGCTTGCTGCAGTAGTCCATAAATTCCTTTGAAGTGAAATCTCCTCGATTATTAGATCTCAAGCATTTGATTTTTGAATCCATTTCATTTTCAACCATTTCCTTGTAGACCTTGAAGTTTTCAAGAGCTTTTGACTTATTCATATCGATGTCCTTTTCTGAAGTTCCTGTCTGTGACTGTTGTTGTTATGTTGTGGTTCTCTAGGAGGGACTTTCATTCTACAATCTTTGCCCATGAGTCCAAAGTTGTTACATTTCTAGAATTCATCTTCAGTGCTCAAAGATTCAAACCTTTTGTAACTGCTTCTCCGTGTTTCACCAGGACTTCATGGATAACCCTTTTGTGTATGACTTTCAAAGTTGTTTATTTTCATGTTGTCAGCTCTAGAATTCTCAAATTTATGTCCAAAATTATTACATGCATAACATAAACCAAAAAATATAGTTTGATACCTAGGAGTTGAAGATCTTCTGAAAGGAAGTGCTCTTATAAATTCTTCTTCTTACTAAGGCCTATTTTTTTTGTCGGTCTTTGATTCTAAAATCTGAATCTTCTCAGTCGAGGATTGTCCCTGTAACTTTATTTGTAGACCTTTGTATCCCCTTTGATTGTTTTTGCATATATTTTTGGATATGTTTCTTGTTCTGTTGTTTTGGAGCTTGATCCCTTTTCTATATGATTTTATCTAAGTCTGCACTTTTCATGATGAGGTTTTTGACTGCTGATAATGTCATTCAAAATTTTTGAGTTGTTATGCATATTTTTCTTTTGAAGATCCTTTATTAATGTGACAATTTCTTCTTCCAAATTTCCAATGATCCTGTCTCTTCCTTCTAGTTGTTCTTTGAGTGATTCTTCAATTATTTTATCTTCTTCAAGTTGAACATTCAATTTTGTGATCATTTGTTCTAGTTCCTGAGTGTATTATTTTTTGTCTAGTTTCGCTTGCAGTTTCTTGTTTTTCATATTTTCTCTTCTGATAACTTCTATGGCACACAACAATTTTTTTGGGTAGTCAACTTCTGTCTCTTCATATTCTTCCTCGACCTCTTCATAATCTTCTTTGACCTCTTCATATTCTTAGTTAGAGTCTTCTTTATTAGAGTCTTCTAATTCCATGAATAGAGCTCTTTATGTCTCACTGTCACTGACTTCATCTTCATCTGATGATGAAATGTCTTCTTTGGTGCATAATATTTTATTGAAAAGTGTCTTTGTGGTTCTTTTTCATTCATATGTTTGTTTTGTATTTGAGTAAGCTTCATCATTTCTCTTTTTCTTATGAGGACATTTGTTATCAAAATGAGTAATACCATCACAATTAAAACAAACCAAAGGAAGCTTACCTCTATACCTATCGTTGGCTCCCTTGTTCAATCTTCTGACAAAGTTGGCCACTTCTTCATCATCTTCTGAGACGTCACTACTACTGCTATGTTATTTTTCTTTTTTATTTCCCTTTTGCTTTGACCTTTTGGATGCTTTGAAGGTTGTTTCTTTTATATCTAGATTTTATTGTTCAATTCTCATTTCATATGCTGTGAAGATTCCATGTAGTTCACCCATGCTTATTGATTTTAGATCTTCTCTTTCTTCTAGTGTTGATATATTAGGGTCAAATTTCATAGGAAGAGATCTTAGTACATTTTGAACAATTACATATTCTTTGATTTCTTCTTCCAATCCCAAGATTGTATTTAATGTTTCATCGACTCCTAAAAAGTAAGATGCAATGTTCTCATCTTCCTTCATCTTTAGTTGTTAGAACTAACCTTTGTAAGTTTGAAGCTTTGTTACTTTGACTTTTCAATCTCCTTCATAAATATTTCAAAGTTTGTCCCAAATCTCATTAACGGATTTAAAATGTGAAACTTTGGTGATTCCTGATTCTCCAAGGCCATTCAGAAGTGCATTTGTGGATTTGAAATTATTATAACCAATTTTCATAGCTTTGTCATTTGTCGGTGGAACTACTGGTGTTGTGTATCCATCTACAATTCATTGTCAACATTCAAATCCCTGTGCTTGTATATATGTCTTCATCTTTATGCTCCAAAAGGCATAGTTTTTTCCATCAAACTATAGTATTCCATTGTTATACACAGTGTTGCTCTCTATGATCTATCTTTCAGTGTTTAAACTGATTTCTGAAGGAACCTTCTCTGATACCAATTTTTGGATTACTGAGAGGGGGAGTGAATCAGTAATAGAGAAATGTAATCCTTTTTAACCATATAATGCAAGTGTTATATCAATGTAGCATTATCATCCAATATTTTGACAGTAAATAAAAAATCAACAACTGAACAATCATACACATACACAATACACCAGTGTTTTTGTGTGGCAATCCAAAGCGTGAGAAAACCACATAATTATTTTTCTTATATGTCTTGAAGAATTACATTCATTGGAAGCACCAAATTTGTTTGTTTTCCAACTTTAACTGGAAGGAGGCAACAACCCTCTAGTTTCTCAGGCTACAACATGAGGAAATTTCCAACTCCCCAATTTTTTGGATACAACTAGAAGGAGGATACAACCCAGTATGTTCTTCATCTACAACCGAGAAGGTGGCTACAACCACCTATCCTTGCCCCTTCGAACCGCCATGACGTATAAATATAATGATGGAACCACTGTCACACTATCACTATGAGATATACTATTGTAAACCTGTACCAATAAAGCTACACCAAATAAACTGTACCAATAACTTGAACCATGTATCAACCATGCATCAACCTATACCTCAACTTGTAATCAACCTGTACCATAAACAAGTGCATAAACTATGCACCAACTTGTTCCAAACAAAATGTATTCAATATGTACCATAAACAAGTGCATCAACCATGCACCAACCTATACCTCAACCTACAAACCTTCCTTAACTTTAACAACAAGAGACTATCATTTTCATCAAACTTTACTTTAGTCTCACATGACTAGTTTTGGATTAGTCGACAACCATAACTTGAAATAATCATAACTATGTACCTATAAGGAATAAAGATATGAAAATAGAACATAATGTATTTTAGTGTGTTTTATACAATTCCTCCATGTCTCACTACTTGGAACCTCTCAGAAAATGAGTTATAGAAAAATTGGCATACCTTGTTGAATTATGTCTTATTCTAGCAAGTGAACTTGTAGAGCATGCCCTGCACAGAATATTTGTTGTATGGATCTAAAAATTTTACAAAAAATACTATAGACTATACTGTAACCAACAAATTTGGTATTAGTGAATTTTGATCTGTTATGAAGAAGTTATGACGTTTTTACCCAAAACACTTGGTTTAGACTAGTTTTAGGACTAACCACAAACCCTATTTTCCACTAAGTGTGTTAGCACTTTGTAATTTTCCCAAGGCTGTAAGGCAGTCATAGAGGCAACATCAGAACCACTTTGAGTCTTGGATCTATCCCTCCAAGACTCAGAGAGGGATCTCTCTGTCTGATATAGATTTGTTTGAAGAGATATTAGGCTAGTTATAAAGAATATGGGTTGGGGATTTTAAATGGTTGATTTGGAACAGCAAGGAGGGCCATTGGGCAAATGGGGTCTGCACCTATTATGTTAGCACTCTGTAATTTTCCCAAGGCTGTAAGGCAGTCACAGAGGCAACATTAGAACCACTTCGAGTCTTGCATCTAGCCCTCCGAGACTCAGAGAGGGATCTCTCTGTCTGATATAGCTTTGTTTGAAGAGGTATTAGGCTAGTTATGAAGCATATGGGTTGGGGTTTTTAAATGTTTTATTTGGAACAACAAGGAGGGCCATTGGGAAAATGGGGTCTGCACCTTAAACAATGTGATTCACTCTCAGATCTGGACAAAATTCTTTCACAGGGAAAGGTAGCGGCAATATTGGATCGAATTGAGTTTTAATGGTATTGATTTGGGGAAGAAATAGTGGAGATAAAATCCAGGCAGAGGAGTAGCTAAGACTTTTTGAACTAAGCTTTAGCAGAAAACATAAATATCATCAAAAGCTCAGAGGCAGAGTATTTGTTGATAAATTCTTCTTCTATTACTTTCCTTCTGATAATAAGAACTGAAAACAAGCATAATGATCACAGGAAAAACATTAAACAAATAAAAAAACCACCAATATCACCACACAGGAATCCTGTAAAAGAAAACATGTTCATTGTTGATTGCTCATCTCAAAATTACAGAGAAGAAAAAGGTCTTCTGGTCATACATAACCCACAGTCCAGTCCAGGAACCTCACAGGTCGAACCCTTTTACATTAAAATCATATAAATAAATAATATAGATCATCCTAATAATTTTCAGAAGTCGGTTTAACTGCTTCGGCCAAAAATAGCCACCACTCCCACAAAATTTGGAGCTTTCTGCCATGAAAAACGGACCTGTTTTCTGCGAAAAAAGGGGTCCGATCAGACGTGATTTTCTCTTCAATTATGACACCTAGGAGAAAAAAAAAATATTTTATTGTATATGGGCATGTGATGGACAAAACCCTCCTTCGGTTTCGCCAAATTTGTCCCCATCTGGCCGTAACAGCTCCTCCAAGATCGGGACTGAAACAGAAAATGGAAAATCTGGAAAACTAGGCCTCGAAGATGTCTTTGATTATCCCTTTTCATAACTCTTCTGAAACAACTGAGAGAGGTTTTTGTTATTCATCCCGTGCTGAGAAAAAACCTCTCTCGGATTTTTAAAATCCATCTTCGTTTGCTCAGAATATCCTCTGGAAGAAGACGTAGTAAAACAGGAAAAAATGGTAATTTTTTGAGAAAAGTGGTTTTTTTACGAGAGGGCGGTATTCTGGACCCCCCCCCCCCCCTCGTTAAACGTAGAACGGAAGGGGGGGTCCGGAATTCAATATGGACCATTGATCTAGGTGGCCGTCCCTGGGCCGTTCAGATGTGCCTGAGCAATATTTCAAATTCCGGACCCCTCCCCTCTCGTTAAATTTCGGAAGGTGAGGGGGGGTCCGGAAAAATGGTGGTGCGTTGATTTATTTGTTGTGAGTTTGGATGGATTTGATATATGGAATTTGCGTGGGGGTATAAGTAAGTGGATGGTGACGTGAGGGCACGTGGATGGTAGGTGTGGGAGGGAGTGTGAATGTTTGAGTGGAAGGTGACGTAGGGGTGAGGTATGAGGGGGGTGAGTGGGGTAGACTTAGGTTAATTCATGTTATAGATTGTGTTTTGTTTTATTTTATATTATTATATTATGTGTTACGTTTTGTGCATGTTTTGTTTTGTGTATTGTTTTATTACCTTTTATTTATTGTTTGTTTTTGTTTTTAATATAATTTATTTGTTTTATGTTTTTATGTATTTTATTAAATGTTTTATATTGTTTTATGTTTTTATAATTTATTTTGTTTTTATTTTTATTTTAATATAAGTTTTTTATTGTTTTATTAATGTTTTATTTAATCTAAAAACTAACCTAATT
>JASDQU010586696.1:49709-68849 GCA_032191745.1 Picea mariana | reverse complement strand
TATGTTTTTATGTATTTTATTAAATGTTTTATATTGTTTTATGTTTTTATAATTTATTTTGTTTTTATTTTTATTTTAATATAAGTTTTTTATTGTTTTATTAATGTTTTATTTAATCTAAAAACTAACCTAATTACTAACTTAGGTATTAATTTAGTTAATAATTAATTAATTAATAATTAATTAATTATTTAACAAGTTGTTTATTAATTAATTCAACCTATACTAACTTTATTGCTATTCTTGTTTATCCTAAGTCTGTTTGCTTATGGACAGGTGAGGTGGCAGGATAATGGAGGCTGACAAAAGATAAGGGGTTGAGGGCGCAGTGTGTATGAAGGATGCAACAGGGTGATGGCGGATTGAGTGAAAATAATGGACGGAGGAAATGAGATCAACTGAGCCATACTTCGTCATCACGAGAGAAACGCCAAATCAACAGTCGAAGAATCGAGTCGCCTATAATTATAGGACCCAAACAGAGTGTAACTCAAAAAATACAATGCCTGGAGAGATGAAATTCATACCACATCTACTTGAATATGATTCCTCAATTGCCTCCCAATTTCATAGTCTAAATCATTCTAGAAAAAATATTATTGAGAAACTCGTGAGATGACCTCTAAATAACATACCTTAGAAAGAATTTATCCTCCCTTGAATTTTGACCTTCTTTACTTCACCTTCCCTCTGAAATTCAGCTTAGATATCCTTTAGTTACCCCAGTCAGATGTAGATATTCAATATGCTCAAGTGTTATTAAAATGAGAGAGTGTTTCCTCTTATTTATACTCTCCAAGTAGCCTCCTTAGAAGCATCTTATAGGCCACTGTGTCCATATAGCCACTTTATCCACATAGTCACCTATGTCCATCTTTGCCCAATTTTCCACTTTTACATGTATCCAATATTCACTTTACCACTTAACCCATTTTCTTCATTTTAGGGTTAACCTTGTCACGACCACTTTCCATAATTAGAAATTTCTCCATTTACTTTATTATTTAAATAATCCTCCTTAACTTTGTCACTTCACTTTATTATTTAAATAATCCTCTTTGATTTTGCCACTTCATTTTATTATTTAAATAATCCTCTTTGACTTTGTCACTTCACTTTACTATTTAAATAATCCTCTTTGACTTTGTCACTTCACTTTTTTAAATAATCTTGTTTGGCTTTGTCACTTCACTTTATTATTTAAATAATTTCTTCTTTGCAAGAACTTTGACTTCTTTGACCTTTTGGGGCTTCAAGCCAATCATATGGGGGTCCTTCAACTTCTTAAGTCCATAACTCTCAAACCGTGAGGAGTTATGTTACGTTCCACATACCGAAGGACATGGCATGACATGTACTATCCAACTAGAATAGTATTACGTGGAAATATATCAAAACGCATACCATTATACATTAAACAAACTTGGGTCCATTACCCAAACCTTTTTTCTAGCAGAATTTGCTACTGAAATTTATTCAAGGGTCGACATCAATGATAATCAACCTAATTAATCAATAGGTAAGTGATTAATTGTGATTCTTTAGAATTTTGTTTCTATTCTTGAAAATCATTAAGATAAGATTTCCATGATCACCGTACTTTTTTTGAGTTAACAGGTTAGGAGGGTTGGTAGTGTGACAAATATTTTGAAAATAAGATCTAATATGGGTATAGGCTGGACAGTCTAAGAGAAAGAGCTTTTCATCTTCAACATTCATAGTGTCACAAAGGTGAAACACTCTTTCATCCCATGGCATGTTAGGAATTTACCAACTCTCATTTTCTCTATGGAATTTGTGAGAATTTGTTCTTATCTTAGCAATGCTTATTTGTTTCTTTACAATTGGCAAAAAATATAGATAATTTTTATCTTCTAGATTAGGGTTGATCACATCCTTATAATACCTTAATTTACTTTTTTCCTCTAACTCTTTACCACACCACATTTTCTCCAAAAATTTTGATTTGAGAATTTTTCCAATAGTATATTCATTCTGCAAAATGGTGTCTTCCATGATTTCCCAATAGTTTAGCCAAGACCGGGCATCTTTAAGCCATCCTCACTTGAGTCTATGGTGGTTATGAATCGATTTTGATTCAATTTTAGGAAGCCTCTTGTATTCCATGTTGTTTACCATGTTCTTATACTTTAGGTATCTAGTCATAGCCATGCTCTCAATGGGAGAGATGATTGTTTCTACGAGGAGGATGGGATAGGGCATATTTCCTTTAATTTTGAGATTATATGTTATAAAATTATTTTGTATTTGCTCTATATTTATCCAGGATTCACAAGAGATACTACAGCCCCAGACTTCACATCCCTAAAGAATAATAGGTGTAAAAAGAGTCTCAAAGAGGATTTTCTTCTTATCCCAACTCCAAAGATCAATCAATTTACAATTTTTTTCAAGCCCATAATAAGCTTTCCATTCCCTAATAGTCCTTTTATTAATGCTATAATTCCAATTGATCTTGTGGTGAATATCAATTTCAAGATATTTGTATGAAGAGATTTCCTCCAATTTGTTTTAGTCATATATGAAGGTATCATAAGGTATCTTATTGGATTCAATAATCACGACCTTAGTCTTATCAATATTAACAATCATACCCATATTGGAGCAAAATCCTTGAGGATTCTTAATTGGTTTTCAAGATCATGGGGAATCCTGGCCATAAGAACGATATAATTGGCATAAAGAAGATGAATAATGACTATACTAGTGAGAGTAGGGCCGACACAACCTTCTTTTTCCAGGCAACTTCTAACTTTTCAATGTATATGCCAAAAATGGTAGGGAACAAGGGACAACCTTCTTTGGCTCTGATATTGTAGTTAATATCTTTTTACGAGCCCTCAGTGTTTTTAAACATAGAAATAACATTCTCATACATCCTTATTACAACAACCCTCAACTCTTGAGGCACATTTATCTCTTCCAACCTATTCGAAAGGTTTTTCCTAGGAACCATGTCAAAATATTTTCTAAAGTCAACAAAACAACAAAACGACTCTGTACATGTCTGCGTTGACTGTCTTGAAGATTGTCTTATGTGGGTCTAGGCTGCAACCCAAGCCTTTGCACCATGTCTCCCCTCAATAAATTATGATTCACCCCACTATCCACCATGGCTAACAATACTGACTTCACATTGATTTCGGCCTGCACATAGCAAAGTTTCATCTCATCTTACTCTTGGCTCGCCGTGGATTAACCCTTCATGAGAATCTTCAATACTTGAAAGACTCCAAGATATGGGTTGTATTCCTTATCCAAAGAATTCAACTTCTATTTCAAGGAACAATTCTTGACATAGTGCTCCTTGGCAAAAATCCATACTCTTCACTTCCCTTGGGTGTTTTCATATTTCCTTTTCCCTTCCTCTTTACCTTAACTTGTTTTTTCTTCTCACCTTGGGCATCCTCATTATTCCTAGAATCGATCTTGGGCATCCTCATTATTCCTAGAACCGATCTTGGGTTCACCCAGAAATTCCAACATTTTTTCCATTGTGGTGATCGTTGGTGCAAGTTTCTGCACGTTCTGTCATCATAGCTCACTTTGCACCCACGGTTGCAAACTATTCATGAAGTGGAAAAGTTCGTCTTATTTCGACATGTCTTTGATTTCCAAAATGAGCCAATTGAAATCCTTGATATGCTTGGTTATAGGCTTGAGAGCCAATAACTGATTCCTTGTGATCCATGCTTGGTTCCTCATACCAAACTGTGGCTTCAATGCTACCTTCATCTCTGCCCAGTTTTCTATCTGCTCAACAATATTCCCAACTGTTAAGTATTCCACCTAGTTCCTCCACCATAGCTTAACGATTCCTACCAAGAACATTGCTACAATGTTCACTTTGTCTTCGTCCAAACTTTCATTCAAATGCTCCAAGTGCTTCTCAATGTCCCAACAAAATTTTCCCAACAACCTAGCATTGTCAGAACCATAATATGGTTTGGGTTCTTTTATATTGATCCTCATCGGCATGAAAATAGAGCTTTGTTTGTTAGCCAAAGATTTTTCAACAATGGCATGGTGTCATATTGGTCTTTCAACCTCTGTGTGATTACGGAAAGTGCATCCTCCATTGCCTTGAGTCTATCCTGAATGTCGTTGGTCAAGGTGTGGTAATCACGTCAGCAATTGAATGACACTCCTGAACGACTTCATTAAACCCATGCTTCATCTTGTCCGTCTCAGCCTCCATCCACTCAAGCTTTTCACTAGGTTGACACATTGTGTCCATCATATGCTCGAGAGTCCTTTCCAAAATATCTAGTCATTCCTTCATTTTCTTGGTCCTAGGCTCCCTCTCGGCATCAATGCCATCTACATGAAACCGAACCATGGATGGCCCTCCAAGTATCTTCACTTTAATTGCAAAAGGGTTTGTCCAAGGTACCCAAGAGTTCGTCTCAAGACATATTTCTTTGATCAACTCTGTGATTACTTATGCAATCGGGTTTGCAAAAATCCTGCAGTCTCCCACCTTTCCAAGGTGCTCGATTCACCCTAAAAACTATGTGCTTGGCCTCCTAAAGGGGTGGGCCCAGGTCTGTACACTAGTCATGACTTCATCTGTAACTCAACCCTTCATTTCTGTCACAAACCACCAAGTCTGCACTCATGTTGCCTCTACGATGGGTCAGTCTGTTGAACCCTTCACTAATCCTGCATCCAGACTATTTCACCAACAAGTGTGCCCCTTCCCACAATTGTTTTAATTGCAGTAGTGGTGAAGAGCACCAAACTGTTTCTCAAAGTTTGCTTACCACCTTTCATGACCCCATAGGACACCTGATCAAATCTTGTAATCATTCACCTCGTGAGGGCATGCAACACCATGATGGTTCTTACTTGGTTTCTTGACACACCAAGAATACTTTGTCCACACTATGCCTCTTCACCAAGAGAATATCCATAGTCCATTCTAGGATACTATCGAGTCACACTCCTACTCTAATGCAATTCTTGTATACGTAGACAATTATTAACATAGTTTAACATAGTCTTATATAAGCATACATTCCTTGAACACGAGAAACCAAGAGAACATCTGCGGAATAAACAAACACAAACAAAAAAATAGTGAGGGTGACACAAACTATGCCTAACACTTGACTAAGTATTTGTTATTGTCAAACAGTTACAATATGAGCACTATCAGCTTGGTCTACAACTTTGGCAGAGTCACACCACTCATTTCACCTCACCAGGACACTCATGAACAGATCCATCACCCCAATACTTTGAGTCACAACCATCTCCATAGCTAATTTTGGTGCACCTAAGACATGCCCACTGTCACAATCATGTTGTCCCTTCATTACCATAGACTTTCATCAAGCTAACACAAATTTCGATTATGCCTCACACATGCCTCCCACAGACCTACCTTTTCATACTTCCCCAAAACCTCCCAAAATGTCCCACTCTTCACTACTTGTCTTCCATCTTGACAACTCTTCATGAGTTTGTTGCCTCAAAATTGCCTCAAACTTGTTCTCCAAATCCCTTGCCCAAATGCTTCTATCATGCCTTCCTTTGGTTGTGCACCCTTGCTCTTATACGAACTCCAAGGGTCATTTGTGTGAAACGTCATGTCTCTTGGGTGTGTCAGGCCCCTTCACGAACCCACACTCAACTGACTCATTGCAGCATTTTGTGGACCCAACGTGTCCATCCGAGGGAAGACGAGTCCACTCCTTGGGCTTGCTCCCAAGTTGCCCCACCCTTTCCCAAACACAACCCAAGTCTCTGTTAAACGTTCTAAGGAAAGTAGGGTGTGTGCCCACTTGGTGCCACACTTACCATTGTGCACCCAAGGTGCTTTTGCTCACACCCAAACTTCTCCATTCACCCAACCAATTGTTTATTCCTTGTGTTGTTAGTTGGTTTCGTGATCAAATCTGCCCAAAGAAAGCACGATGGGTGTTGTGGGAAACCTTACAAGTAGTATCTAGTATCATGTATGGGATTAAGGATAAACACTTCTAAAAAGCACATAATCATATTGGAAAACTAGGTAATGACCCTAAGGGAGATTAGCTTTCTCATATATATTATCTAGGTTAAAATTGTTTTTTAGTCTTAAACTAAGACCTAAACTTTCTTCTTATTAATTAAGAATTCACCTTTCTCAAATGTAAAGAAATAGATTAAGACGCGACACCTTTACCACCTTCAACAAAGAAAAAAAAACTAAGTTATCATTATTTTATGTATTAAAAATTGTTTTATGATTTTTACATCCTCCCCACTCCACCTGCGGCCAAGCCATATGAATAGATCAGGTAGAGGCCAAACGGTATGAAGATCAAGCAAACTGATACTGAATAAGCATGAAGCTCTAAAGCATTTAATGTGGCTTGGTGTAATATATAAGGCATTAAATTTTTGCACACAAGATCTAACGTCTGCATTTACCTATAGTAAATACTCTACATTATGGTTGATAATGTTTACCTAACCATTAGCCAAATAGAATGGACAAACTGCACAAAAAGGACAAATATGACCGTCATGAAGATCAAAGCATTTAAGTGGCGATAGGTTTGGAGTTTGCACTGTAAATCAAGGCAGTGGCGGAAAACGAAGAAGTCTTTTATCATTTTATTGGAATTTGGTTATATAAATTTTTTATTGGAATCGGGTTATATAAGAATTTTTGGAATTCCCATTTTTGGATTTGTATTTTTAAGTGAAAATAAATTTTAAAGGGCTAATAATGAATAATTAATAATTAAAATTTAAGATTCTAACAATTTGTAATCAAATTAAACATATATATATATATATAATAATATATTTAATGTGCGGTGAATTACAAATTAATATATATATATATATATATAATCTGCGGTGATATCAACTGTCCATCTCTTTTAAATTCAAGTTGCCGCACTGTGTTTTATATTCATTATCTGTACTTTTTATACTGCCCGCAAAGGCAGTGTATATTGCCAAAAAGTCCTTCAAATTAATATGATATTCTATTTTATTATTGTTGAAGAAGTCTAAACATTTGTAATCCAGATTTTGTTGAAATTTAGATTTTTTCAACAATTTAAAAATATATTTTTTGATTAAGATAATTTAAATTAAATCATAACATATACTAAAATTATAGATAAAACGAAACAATATTTCATATCAAGCTTCACCTTTCATCATTCCACTTTGACATGTGCCATTCATTGATACCTCCTTTTTTCTAAAGCTACAGACAATAATATTGTAAAATCTGGGCTTTGCTTAACTGTCTTGCAACTGACAGGTAATGCTTCTGTGCAGCATTGTTCATATACTTCCATTTATTCTACTTAGTAATGTAACATGTTCTGCATTCTTCAACACGGTTTCGGGTTTAGCTATCAAAATTAAATTTTCCGTAGCCGTTTCAAAAGGCTTAATTGGATTTTCCTTAGCCCTTTGAAAGGTTTAATCCTTTCTTAAAATATAATTTACAAATCAATTTAAAAAAAAATATATCAATTTAAATTTAACCATTAAGGATTAAATATTTTTAGCCAATATCTTGATAACTTGTTAATATTATAATAATTTAAATTATATATTTATTTTTAAAAATTAATTAAATATAGTAGATGAAAATTGTAATTTAATTGTTGTCTTCATAAATATAGAAATATTAGCAAGTGTCCTGTAAATGGAAAGAAATGTAAAAATTAGATTTCAAATTCTATTCTCACCTAGATTTACTAGTTAGTTGCAATATCTATATTTTATCTCTACCCATCACATAACCAATTTATTTAGTAGTGATAGATGGAGGAGACCAAGACAGAACAATTAAGAAATTTAAAAATTCAAAAAAGTTATGTAATTTATTATGAAAATCCTAAAACCAACACTAGTGCAGAATTAAGGTTATGTTATGATGGGGACTCTCTACAATGAATTGAAAAGTTATGTGATACTCACCACTACAGGTAAAGAATATCAGTGTACAAATTTATGACTCTCTTTATTTATGATGGTTATGGTAGTGTTCTATTATTCACCTCTTCATATTTTAAGTTAATGAAATGTTGGGTGGTATGTATGGCTTTTGAAAAGAAAAGTTAGTAGATTCATAATTTCATTTGTCTTGTATATATTAGAATTAAAAAATAAATTTTTAAAGATATTTAAAATTTTGAATATAAAAATAAATTTTTAAGACTATTTGAAGTTTTGAATATAATGATTGTACATTTTAATTTAATAAATTTTATAAAAATTTGAAAAAATTATATATTTAAATATTTGTAAGATGTATATTATTAACTTTTTCATGAATTAAATTTTAGGCAATAAAATTAAAATTTTCGAATTCGAATTAGGTAACTATGTGAGGCACCATTTACAAATTATATGGCGCTGCAATTGTAATTTCAACCAGTGTGTAATTTTGAATGTTCCAATTTCGAATGTCTAATTTAAAATTTGCCTTCTATCCAAAAATGGAATTAATAAAAATAACATGCAGCAATTAATAATAATTTCCCTGATTTGGCCCTCGGGTGAAGAGCAATTAGAAATAAAGGAAATTGATTTGGCCCTTTATCTTGTGTGTTGCTTAGAGCCCAGACAAAAAAAACTTGTTTGATTTGCATTTCTAAGTCTAAAACATATATTTATTAATAACGATATACATGTTTTTAGTTTTCTGGAATTTGTAATTGATACGTCAACGTGGAATTTGAATATGTTTTCATGTTCCTGTCATATGGAGGAATTATTTTTAATCCCTGCCGGAAGGCAGCAGGGACTCTTGTAATCGGTATGCCATTTTTTCAGTTCTGCACGGAAATCAATGTCTTTTCATGTTTTTAATGTAAGGTTTTCACACATGTTTAAATCTTTTATATATATATATATATATATATATATAATGCTCTTATGTGTCAAATTTTCATTTATCTAGCATTTTTCATTTATCTAGCGTTTTAAAGTATGTTTATGTAATGTGCTTATCTGAAGGCATCGCAGTATGTTTATGTAATGTGTTTATTTGAAGGCATAGCTTTTTACTTAATTGAATAATTTGCGACGCTACACAATTTATGAGTCTTTAAAAAATAAGGGAAGCAAAGCTGCATATATATTACCTTTTCATAATACTGCAAAGCTGCATATACTGCCTCTTCATAATAATTTGACGAGAATGAGATGGCACTATCATTGTATATGAGTAGGTTTATTTTTTTGGAAACTAAAGAATATATTGAGAACCATAGCACCATATTACATCATACCAATGAATGCATTCACTTTACTATAGGTACGTGTTTTGTGAGTGTTTTCCTCCACCAACATTTATATAAAGATGTTACCCATAACCTTTAAAAGAAAATCATAGGTGCAACACTATTAACAAAATTTGAAACTATTTCTTAAAATAATAACTAATACAAAAGAATTATATATATCCATTGCCTTTTACTTCTCATTCAACTTGATTTCTAATTTAACAAAAATCTAATCACTAAAGAAAAATTATAAGTACGTAAACCTCTCATCCAACTTCATTTTTAATTTAACAAATATCTAATCACTAAACCTTTCATCCAATTTCATTTCTAATTTAACAAAAATCTAATCACCAAAGAAAAATTATAGTCACTATCTTTGTTGAGAAAAAATTGAATTCAGTAGAAAGAAGTAACATAAAAAATTATACGTCTAAACTTTGTTGAGAAAAAATGGAATTCAGTGGAAAGAAGTTTAACTTCTTGATTATGGAGTCATCATATTGGCAGAATCCATATTTGCTCCAGGGACTATATTTATCCTCGACTTTGAACGTATGTGTTTTTGAGAAATTATATATGTGCGCATATTGCTTGGATTTCAATTCGTAGCATTATCTCTAGATTTATGGCCTGAACTGACGTCGGAGAAAAGTGATTTTTTAAGAAATGTTATCCAGAATAACTTCATGGATCGCTGGATAGTGTAGAAATGATATAACTTTCATTCATAGAACTTCATGGACCCGTGTATGGTGTAGAAATGATATAACTTTCGTACACAGTAAAGGAGCAAGGTTCTATTAGTATATTTGCTCAATTTTAAATCAATTGAATAGGTGAGAAAATGGATCAAAATTTAAAGCAGTATTAAACACCATCTAAATTTATTGGTGCTAGTTTGTAATTCTTACTGCATCAACGACTATTGTAAACGTTTGCATATTTTATACTGAGAAATTCATACTCTAGTAATTTCCTACAAGATTAAACACCATCTAAATTTATTTTATTGGTGTTGGACCAATGATAATTGTAAATGTTTGCTTATTTGATAGTGGAGGCTACATATTTTATGATTTTATTAGCCATTGGAAATACACCATTAAAAAAAATATGAAGAACAACTATAGAGTGATCTCTTGAACATATATGTTTGCACTTCCAAGACCATCTAAATGTATTAGTGTTATATACAATTGTCAAAAATAAACTTCAATAGAAAATGAATTGACCATAATTAACAAAGGTTTCATAGATTCCTTAATTTCATTTGGAATGGTACATAATTATTTAATTCTTTAAGAATAAAAGGTTAAAAAAATAATTGTATTTTAATTAACAAGTGTACATTAAATAAGCTTATAAAAAAATGGAACCTAAATGATTGAAGCTATAAAAAGTAAACTAAAATTTTTCAATAATTTACACAAAAATATTAAAAAAAATAAACTTTATTTTTACTCACAAATTATAATAAACAAATAAAATAATCGCAACCTTCATAACGAAGTAATGAAATTAATAAGAGGAGAGTCATGAGATTCACATATAGCAAATAAAATATATGAAAGAGTGAGTTTAGTTAAAAGAAACAGTGATTATTAGCTTATAATATTATATTATAATATAATATATTTATGTAATTTTATAATATTATTATTAATATTTAAAGTTTTGAGTAACTTATTTTTATATTAATTTATATATATTAATAAATAATGTAATTTATATATAAAATAACTTATTATATATTATTGTTATTATAATATATATAATAACTATATAGTTATTATATATATAATAATTTTATTATAACATGTTATATATCTTCATTATTATATATTATAATTAATACTAATAATATATTAATAATTATTATATATATATATATTATTAATTTATAATATTATAATGGGATAAGATAGAGAAGTTTAGGTTCATATCAAAAGATATGAGATAGGTTTCCTCTGTGCTCATGGTGTTCCGCTACCTCTCAATCCTACGTCCCCATGTAACAGGTTATCTTGGAGGACAAATGGAATCCTTGTATGGTGATGAGGTGGATTATGGAAGCATCCCATTACATAAGCATGCTTTCTTTTCACAAGCAGAGTTTTTGGAGCGCATGACCTCCTCCCCTTTCCACTCTAGGTGGAAGCCAAACCATCAATACGTGGGAGAAAGAGTTAATGCAACACTCTCAAAAGATGGACACAAATTGGAGGTTTTTAATTCTGGTGGTAAGTTTCTCGACAAGTAAAGGAATGGTAACTTCCAACAAGCATACCCTCTTTATTTTGTTTCTCCCTCTCCATGTTTGTAGTTTATGAGGCAAGGAAACGAAGAAGGATCCATATGTTTGTAATCAAGGTCGTGGGAAGAGGCATAAGACATATTTGAGGAAAAATTATTCAAATTGTATTTGTGAAAAAGGGGGTCATGTGAGAATGGTCGTCGGAGAGAATATACTGATAGAGGAAATCACTTGCTTTGAGGGTAAAATTTTGGTCGAAGGATTTAACGAGAAACCACTTGGCATTTTGACTCTCCAATCTTGGATTGACCAGGAATGGAGTCCTATGTTGGGTTACTTGCCTGAAATTCATGTCATGACAAGGGCTTGGGTTTCTTTTATACTGAAGGATGAAAATGATTGCGCGGAAGTCCTCCAAAAAATATGGTCTTGAGGTCCATGAGGTTTGTTTTTAAAACCTTGGTTTGTCGATTTTGATCCAACAAGAGAGTCGATTTTAGTCATGAAAGTATGGGCCATTTTCTAGGTCTACCCCTATATTTCTGGGAAAGGGAGGCTCTAGACACAATAAAAAATAAACTAGGTGCTTTTGTGGGTCTCAAGCCCAATTGGGTGACAAAAAATGATCGACGTTGGGCTTGGATTCAGATAGTAGTAAATGTTGGGGAAGGCTTGGTTGGGAGCCTTGACATTGTTTATGGGGATATTACTTGGAATCAAGAAATGGATTATTGGAAAATCCATTTATGGTGCCACGAGTTCCATGAAATTAACCACTTAAAGTATAAATGCCCAAAGCTTGTGCCATGGGGCCAATCACCACAAACATTTTGAAAAAGAAAATCCATTGTGGGTTGGGAAAAGACAGTGGCGACTCTTTCGATTGATGGGAAAAATAAAGTTGTAGTATTGGAACTCGACTCAGCAAAATATTCTAGCCTAGCCTTGGGAGACCCTGCTCTTTAAGTGGTCAATTCTGGTATGTAGTTTCTTAATCATGTTTCTTCTCTTCTTTGGATATGTTTTCTCCTCATGGGGAATGGGAGGACCATTTCCCCTCTCCTTCTCCTCTATTCCCTGTGACTCCCTTGTCCCTCGTTTCCTCCCACTTTTCTCCCACACAAGTTTATTTGAGACTCCTCCTGATCTAGTCCCCTTTGTTCCCTCCCCCTACCTTGTTTAAAAATCTTGGCCCCTCCCTTTCTCCTACTCCTTCCCTTGTCGAGATTCCCTCCTCACTATCCCCTTATCCTACCAGTCTCACATATTCTTCTCCTTTTCTTTCCTCTAGCCCCTTGAAACTCCCTGTCCTTCATGTGATTCTCTCTCTCTTGAAGCCTCTGTCTCCCCCTTTAGACTCTCCTAAAGTGAATGTTCATTGCTCTAAGGATCGTTTAATAGTGGCCAACCCCTCTAAAATTGGCTTGGACCTTGACCCCCTCCTTACTATGGAGGATGGCATAAAGTCTCATCTGTCAAAGGTAAAATAAAAATTTGTGGCCGAAATATGGAAAGGCATCAAAGAAACCATTACTAGTTCCCTTAGAGTGGGGAATTCCTTGCCCCCCCCAAAATATTATTTTTGTCTTTCAATGTTAGAGGGTTTGGGAGCCCAGAAAAAATTAGTCCTCAAAAGGCTGCTCCTGGGTCTTAAGCTAGGCATCCTTTTTCTTCAGGAGACTATGTGTTCATGGGAAGATGCCATTAAAACTGTTAGTCCATGGCTAAAAAATTGTTCCTTCAGTGTAGTAGATGTAGATGAGTTGTCGGAGGGGCATGAGTCTTCAGTGATCCCCTAACAGTGATAGGGGGAGATTTGAATTTCACCCTCTCCTTAAGAGAAGTTTGGGGCTTGAACCTGAGAGAACATAGACATAAAGGTTTTTTTCTTTCTGTCATGGAGGAAAACAACCTAGTTGACTTAGAGACTACAAAACTCCCCCCTACCTAGAGAAACTTTCGAATGGGGAATGATGTGGTAGCCAAGAGACTGGATCACTTCCTTATCTTTGAAAAAATCATGGAAATGGATCTTATATTTAACGAAAAAGTCAAAGAAGAGGGAAGTTCATATCATCATCCTATTTCACTTTTTTGGAGTTCGAAAGAAGATTCACCTCATACACCTCTTAAAATCAATCAGGTTTGATTGGAGGAGGAGGAATTCAGGAAGCTAGTAGCTTCAACTTTGGTAAGGCTAAATCATGACACTTATGAAACCTTTATCGTGAAATTTGAAGTGAACCTGAAGTGCACTAAAGCTGTTATTAAAAAATGGATTCTCGTTTCCAAAGAAAATCGGAAAAAGGAGATTTTAGATATTGAAGGAAACATTTCACAGATCATTTTCGAGGAGAATTATGGAGCCCTAAACCAGGCACAACAAGAGGAACTTAAAAATTGTCTAGAAAATAAGAGAAATGAATAGTTGAAAAAAGAATAGGTGGAGTGACACCTAAAACGTCGAGCACTATGGATTCAAGTTGGAGATAATAACACAAACATTTTTTATCATTACACTAACCATTGCATAAATGTTAGCACCATTTGAGAAATAAAGAATGAAGCAGGAGTCTTGCTTAGTTCATTTTGAGAAAAATCAGAAACATGAGCATGCTTCTTTGAAAATATTTTTCAACCTCCTAGGGGATGCCCTATTCAAGATATTTTGGAGGTAGTTACCAAGTTACATCTTGTGTTGTCAAAAGAAATGAACAAGACGTTAGAGGAATAGGTAAAAAAATAAAAGATGAGACAGGCCCTCTCCTTGATGCAAAATGGTAAAAGTCTCAGCCTGAACGAGTATGCGGTGGAGTTCTTGAAATCCTTCTATGATTTGTTGAAATAAAATCTGGTGCTTTTGGTTAGAAAATATCAAAGAGAAGGTAATATCTATGGCCCGTTAAATGTAAATTTTATTTTTTTCATAGCAAAGAAACATAATTATGAAACGTTCGAGGACTTTAAACCTATTTCTTATTGTAACATTGTTTATAAATTGATCACAAAAATTACAGCTCAACTATTAAGACCCTTGCTCAGTGAAATTATTGGAGAACAAAAGTTTGGTTTTCTTCAGAATCGAAAAATACATGATGCGGTGATGATTGTGCAAGATGTCTTCCACTCGATGAAAAATAACAATCTTAAAGAAACCATTTTAAAACTTAACCTATCAAAATAATATGATAGGTTTAATTGGACCTTTCTAAGGTTGTTTCTTATACAACTAGGCATGAGCTTAAGGACAGTGAATTGGATAATGGAATTCCTTCAAAGTTAGTCCTTCGCAGTGTTGATTAACTAATCTACCTCTATAATTTTCATAACTTCAAGGGGGTTGTGCCAAGGTTTCCCTCTATCCCCTTTCTTATTTCTCCTCATAGTTGAAGATCTAAGAAAAATGATTAAAGAATCATTTTCCAACGTTATTCTTAGAGGTAAAAGGGTATTTGAATCTGACAGGAGTTCTCATCTCCTATTTGTAGACGATGCACTGTGTAGATTTTACATCTCCTTATCAAATGTTTCAAGACTCAAAATAATCTTGGATTCATACTGCAAAGCTACGAGGATTCATATTAATTCAGAAAAATCTTGCTTGGTTCTTAACAATTTATTTGAAGTTGAAACAAAATCCTTTTTAAATATAATCCTGGCTTAGAAGGAAGTCATTGAAGAAGGAATTAAATATTTGGGATTCTATATAAAACTGATCGGTATAGAAATAAGGATTGGGGATGGATTAATCATAAATTGGAAGCAAGTATTTCTTATTTGGTTAACAGAACTTTGTCCAAAGGTGGTCTCCTTGTACTACTTAAATTAGTATTGGAAAGTATACCTCTATATTGGAACTCCATAATGGATATTCCTGAAGGAATTATGGATAAAATAAGGAGAATAAGTTGTAGATACTTGTGGGAAGTCCATAAATCCCAGGGGGGTTTCTATTTGGCTAGTTGGTTCTCCATAATTGTTCCAAAAAACCTTGGGGGATGGGGACTCAAAGATATTTGTCCCTTCGCTCATGCACTAACAAGCCAAAATATCTGGTGCCTCTCGCAAGGGAACTCCCTTTGGTCTAGATTTCTACAATCAAAATATATCACTAAGTTATCCATAGAGTAATGGTTTCATATTCCAATGAAATCCTCAAAGGGTTCTATCGTGTGGAAAGATTTAGTGGAAGCCTTTCCATTTGTGGGAAAATGCACTGTCTAGAAAACTAGAAATGGGAGAAATGTAAGATTAGGAGAGGACACTTGGCTAGGAACATGTGACAGTTTCAGGCTATCAGAATCATTCATTCAACATCTTAAAAACCTCAACCTCTTCCACTTACATGAAATCCGTTTAGGGGACCCTAAAGTACAAGAAATCCTGGGGTGGTGTGATTTAGTCTCCTTAGGTTTACCACAAGAACTTCACGCATAATAGGACTCCTTTATCTCACTGTTATGTGAAAACTTTGTCCTCTTGGATGATGATTCCTCATAAACTCTCTACTGGTCCTTTGACCAAAAGGAAGGGTCCTTTACGATGAAACTTGGATATAAAGCATGGCAAGAAGACAAACTTCTAGTTCATCCTAAATGGTGGTGGAAAATGTTTTGGGAATGAAAAGTTCCTTTAATATGTAAAATTTATCTCTAACTTGCTATGAATAATAAACTTTTGACTTGGGATAATGGAGTGAAAATGGGCTGGTACGACCATAATCATCGGACGCTTTGCATTGGTGATGAGGAATTGGTTTCTCACCTTTTTTTCTTTTTTCCTTATGCACGCCAGGTTGCAAAGTTGGTCAAGGAAAAATTAAATGTAAGGTCTGACTGGAACAAGGAAAGATTGGAAGAATGCTATCAGTTATGCATCCAGCACAAGGCTCTGAAGCTATATTCGGGTTTTCCATGTATCATGATTTCAAACATCAAGTGGGCCCACAACTTAGCTATTTTTAAAGACAATTGGATTCCTTCGAAGGTTATTGCGGTGATTACACTTAACCAAGCTACTATCTTTAAAGATGATCTCAAAGAATCTAAGTAGTGTACTCCTATTCTCCCCACTTTAGATTATGACATCCCATGGGGATATTTTGATGGGGCCAGCCATGGGCACCCTTATTCATGCAGAGTTGGGGAAGTTATGTTCATCCACCAAAACCATTAAATTTACATTAGATATGCACTTGGCTAGGGGTTCAATAACAGAGCCGAGTTAATTGCAATGTGGACCCTTTTGGAGACGACAAAACATATAGACATTAAAAAACTACAGGTATTGGGGGGCTCCAAATTGACAATCTGTTGGGCCCAAGGAAAAATAGAAATCCAAAATGTCAATGTGTGAAATTTTTTGCAAGATATCAAGTTGGATTTTCCATCCTTTGAATGGATTTATTTGCATCATGTTTTAAGATAACTCAATGTCAAGGTGGATGAGCTATCTAAGGAAGCGATTCAATTATAGAGATGAATATTTACATACTATGAGTGTTTTGATGAAGTGGAAAGTTCCTCCTTTAGATGAAAGAGAAAGTAATTGATGAAGGTTTTTGTTTTTTGTTCTAATTGACAAATAAGAAACAAAAGTGGACTATGAAGTCTTGTAAAAACGGTTAAAAATAACAACTGATAAAATGAAGACAAGTTCTTTTTGATTGTAAAAATTGAAGGAAAAAATTCTGAGATGTATATTTTTGGATTACTTTTCAAATATAAAATCTTATTTTTCTCAGAACAAACTTATAATCTTATTATATTTTGATAATATATTATATATATTATTAAATATTATTATTATTATTTTTTAACACAAACGAGTATGGATCTTTATTTATAATAAGGCAGAGAGGGCTGTCGAACCCTTACATATTCGTTCAGAGCTACCGCTCTGTAATACATTTTCCAGCCAGATAACTTTGCCATCTACATACATTTTAATTCTAGAGGTGTCATACATTCGAAAACTGCAAAATGGTAACCAAAATTCTGGCCTGGGATCTTTACTAACTGAGACTATTGCCACTCCCTTAGCGTTTTCCTTTGTTTCCAGTGCTAGTGGCCACTTCAGCAGAGGCTTCTGCGATCTTGCTGAATGCTGTGGTTAATTCCTCCACTTTCTGCTCCAGATTGCATAGACGTTGTCCTAAGTTGCCCATGAGATTAGCGGCATATTTCAGTCCAGTGTGAATTTCATCGGAGAGCTCATCTTTGATGTATTCCGTTTCAAGCTTTAGATTGTCCCATTTTAGCTGATTGGTGGAGGCCCGAATGCTTTCCAGGTCACTCCTGATCAGTTCTATGTGTTCTTTGGGCGTGAGGGGGGTTTGAGAGCCCGAGTCCATGGCTGAAATTCTCAGAACGAGAACGCCCTTGCTTCCTCTGACCTGCTCACTCAGCTTCGTTCCTGGAATGGTAAAGATCGATAGTCTTTTTAACCGCGAGCTCGCCTGACCCTGGTCATGATTTTCACGGAGGGAGCGTGATCTCAAATCTCTCCGTTTGATTCTTGTCCATCCGACTGGATAAATTCGTTGTCGTCCTTTCCGATTTAGGTCAGATTGATGTGAAGGAGCCCGGCCAAGCTTCCACTGCATTTTTTAGGGAATCGGATGAAAGGAGATTACCTCATTGATTGTAATCTATCCTTTGATTTGCAGGGATCCTCTGTTTGCCTCTTTATCTGTGTCCCTGTTCAACCCTCTGAGCACGTGATAAACCTTGTACTCCTGAATTTGATCCAAGAGGATGCGTATCTTATTATGTAGCTTAGCCAGACGCATATCCTTTGGGGGTTTATTAAGGTTGATGGCATCTACGACCTATTTAGAATCCCCTGCAATTTTGATCTTATTAATGCCTAGCTTGAGAACTTGATTTATCCCTTGCCAGAGGGCTAGAAATTCAGCCTGGTTGTTGGAAGCATGTCCTAGGCCCCAGGCAAAGATTAGCTTAGTAGAGCCATTAGGTTCGAGTAGAATTCCTCCGCCCCCTGCCTTGCCAGGATTGCCCTTCGAGGCTCCGTCAAACAGGAGCCACCAGTCATCTAAGGACGACCTCCATCTCAGGAATTCTTGTTCCGGCAAGCGAATTTCCCAATTTCTTAGCCTTGGGGGAATGCTCTGGTTGTGGTTCTGATAGATTGGTCTAAAAAACTTGATCCAGTTATCTTCTTCCTCAGTTGTCGGGGCGGAGTTCTGGGCATAAGGCTTCGCATTAATAGCTTCTGAAATCATGATCTGGATCTTAATGGCCACCTAAGTTGGTAGTCTCTTTTCTTCCTTAAAAATTTTGTTGTTTCGCTCTAACCATAACTTCCAACAGACGAATTTTGGGATCCACATCCAGATTGTTTTCAGCAGATGTTTTTTTTTTAAGTCAAAGGGGGACAGGGACATCCAATTGTTGAATAAAACTTGACTCTCAGCAAAAAGATTATAGGCTAAAGGACCCACAAGGAGCTCCCAGACTCTTTTGGAGAATTCACACTTGAAAAGGAGATGGGCAATCGTTTCTTCTGAGTGGGTACACAGGGGGCAGCGAGAGGGCCCTTCCCAACCCCTTCTCTTCAAATTGTCGAAGGTTAAGATGCTATTATGCAAAAGCGTGC